>WAAD01028181.1:0-21655 GCA_013389945.1 Fregata magnificens
CCTGGTGTCCAGCCGGGGTCAAACCACCACAATGGTATTTTAAAAAGTCATGTTTTCAAGTTAAATGTTACTCCTTCTCTGGATAATTATATCTATCAGAAAGCTGGGGATACCTTATTTCCAAAAGTATAAAATATTGATTCTGAGCTCAGCAGGCTAGATTTAACTGATTTATAGACACGGCCTTTTTGAATTTTCTGATCTGGGTATATGTATGCAGTTTGGGAGGAGGAGGAAGTGATTCTCTGGAAATCAGATCCAACTTTCAAATTATGTCTCTACAGACCTCAGATTGGTCAGTGCAGGGGAATGCAGAGTGCTGGAATGGTCCCAAGGCTATGCATGGGTGAGAACAATTTTTTGGTTTACCCTCTGCTCATGGCCTGGTGTCAGCTTTACTGACAGAACCTCTGTTCTTCATGCAGTTGTATTAACTATGTATGGAGTCAATGCCATTCTGTCTGGTCTCCGTGCTAGTAGGGCACACATATCAATCTATTTTTTTTTCAAGTTTTCTTGTCCTGTAGACAGCTAGACGTGTTTCTTACACCATTTTCAATGTCTTTTTGCTACCACAGCTTTAAACGGTTCACTGATTTTTGCCAGCTTATTGTTCCACAGACTACAGAGCAAAAACTAAGAAATTTTTTTACAGTTACATTTCCCTATACTTGAGACCCATAAACTTTCTTTCTCTAGGTTAATCCCATCATTTGTTTTTCTTACTTCAGCTTTTTAGCACCTTGCCCTGTAACCCTTTGCACAAAGCTTTTCCTTCAGTACATAGTCTTTACTTCAGCTAAGCTTGTTAATTATCTTCTCTGCTGATATAATAATTGTTTCCCAGGTAGATTCTAGCATTTTAGGCTAATTACTCTGTAAAGAGTGGGGAAAATGGGAGAAACACAGAGGATCTTGTCATGCACCTAGCTGGACAGAAAGCCTCATGATTAACAAGCATATGATCAGAGGTGCATGGCCGATGTGCCGCAGCAATGACTTGCTTCTTCAGGCATGGGGTTAGTTAAAGAAGATTGTATCTCACCCCAAAGCCTATATAACAGTCCATTACTAGCAAATGCTGGCTGATAACAAGTCAGCACGATCACAGGAGCTGCAAAGGGAACCCTGCTGTTGCAGTGGCTTGCTGTGCAAAATCCTGCCAAGAACCAGAAATATTTCTTATACTGAAGATGTACCTGGAGGTGTCTTTGCTCTTTGAACCAGTGACTATATCTGACCCTTAATATATTAAAACTGTGTAAAATATTACCAAAAGGAGGGTAGATGATGTTGTCAATAATGACGATCTTCAAGCTGCTATAATGATACTGACTTAACTTTAAGGCATCTCCTCTTTTAGACATATATAAAGATCTGATATTCTATTACAAGCGATATGCAATTTGTTTGCTGAGCAGATAATCTGGTACTGTTATAATTTATTTCACATAAAAACATAAAAATGTAAAAAAAATGAATGAGAGCACTATTATCAGTTGTAAAAGACTTTACTCAGGATGACATTTCTGAGCAAAGCAACGGTATTAATAATGCCCAGCTGGCACATTCCAGCTCCTAGTATTGAATATCAACTTGGCTATAATCACAAACATATTCAGAAGGACTGGAAAATAACATCAAATGTTGGCTAAGTGTTTAGTTTGGCATGTCCCTGAGTCTTATGAGTTCCTGAGAATAGTTCTAAAGTGCTAAAATCTCAGTTGCTTCAACAGCACTGTGACATGCAGAGCAAGCTCCTACCAGGGCTGAACAGGGTGCTGACTCACATAAGGTCCAAGGTATTAATTTAAGAATCTGATAAGAGGAAAATATTCCATATAATTCCCTTCCTGTATTTTTCTTCCTTTCACAGAAGAACTGCTTTTATTGAGGCCCCAATCAGATAAGTAGGAGAAACTTGTGGAAAGGAAAAGTCTGAAGAAGCAACAAATTGCTGGATGAAGCTTTCTTAATTTTCAGCAAGCAGGAAGGTTTTTTATTGCCTGCATCATGGAAAATCTGGACCCTTTTCTTGCTTAATCATACTTTGCTGGTATGACCTTGCATGAGCAACTCAGTTACTGCATACCTCGTCCTCTCCACCTGTTCAAGATACAGAATATTTGTCCACAGATGAGGAATTTAGCAAAGCTAAAATCATTCCTACATCTTGAAGATTGGTGAATACTTTGTATACCATTTGTTGTAATGTGTTACTTAAAACTCCAGGTTGGTAATTTCAATTCCTTTTTTTTTTTTCCTTTAATTTTAGTTAGTCATCACCTCTTTTCTGCATAATGAAGTATAACTTTATCATAGAAATCCTGATATCAAGTAAAACTCTTATGCAAGACTACAAAGGATATGTTTTTCAATAATTAGTTCTCCCTCCACCTGTTCCTACAGCATGGATGGATATTCTTACTTTATTTTAGAAGCTCAGAGTGGTTTTATCACACAGCTACAAGCAGGAGTTCAGTGTTGTTATATTACGCTAGCAAAACTTCTGTAAAACTTTATTAATATTCATAAACTTGTAAGCAGATGTAAAATTATTTTCTTAATGGCTTGTTAGAATGTACTAGAAAAATAAAAATAGAGAAATAGTTTTCTGAAATGCTTATCTATACAATGTTTTACATGAGTTTTCTCCCTTTCCCCCCTCTCCCCTGATTCTAATAACTGTGAGAGACCCAATTCATCATTGCCCAACAAATCAGAGAGGTAACATTTTTAACCCATTTTGCAATGTTGTAAGTGAGTACACGAGCCAAAGTAATGAGTAATTTGGCCCCAAGCAATATTTTCTTCAGATGCAACAAGACTGTAAGATCATTATAAGAAATGCTGACGGAACTAAAACTGATGTAGGAGTCTCAGGGACAGAAGCCAATGGGTTACACAGACATACCTAAGAACAGAATGTTGTCTGTAAGCTTTAGCAAACAATCCAAGGAAAAGGCTTGAAACTACTGCTCTAATGTGCTTGCTACTGTTAAACCTTTTACTTGTTAAGCTCAGTTTCTCTTTTATTGCTTGACTGTTTTTTGTTGGGTTTTTTTTATATAGAGCTAATTTCACCTGCTTTTAGTTCACTTGCTTTTGTCAATGCTTACTCCATATTATAAACAATTCTTATTAATTAAAACACAAAGATATTCCCAACCACACTCCAAATATAGCCAATGCTTTGGTGTTATCTAAACATTTTGGGTCTTCTATTTATTTATTTTTTTTTAATTATTTGGAGGAAACAGGTAGCAGACTTTGTACTTAAGAAATCTCAAAAGCCATTAATTTTTCAATTCTGAGCCATTTATTTTCTGAGTGTTCTAGAATAGTTTTTCCTGCACAAAGACTATTTAAAGGAAAGGGGAAAATGGAACATTTGTTTTCTTGGAAGCAAAATGTTTAAAATAGATTTAAAGCATTTGGTGTTTCTAGTATACGACACTTGGAGCCTAAGTCTCATTATACAGAGACCTTTTTACCTACTCTGACAGTCTACAGAATACAAACACTCCAGAAGAATTCTGCACAGGCAGAAATGGCTTTTTGAGAACAAAGGGTAAATATTCAGCTTTGGCCTTTCCAACCAGGATAAAATATTTGTATTTGGTCTTGCCCTAACACTTAGGCTGTGGCTATGATGTAGAGCACTGTACCCTTGTTTCCAAGGATATGTAAGGCAATGAATGAACCAGAGAAAATGTTAATGCTGTTTTGTACTTAATCTGGGTCTATACTAAGATATGGGTAGTCCTAGAATTTCTCAGCCTAATTACATCTGACTGTAGTCAAAGTTATACTTCCTTGCCTTACCTGTCTTTTTCTCTAGATCATCAATAAAACAAATGAGAGTGAATTTTTCTAAATGTGGTGAGGGGTAAAATCTTAGAACAAACTTCACTGTTTGTATAAGGACTATTTATTTGCCAGTGTACTACAAATATTATGCAAAATATAAAAATGGAAACTTAATTCTTCAAGAAGTGGATCATCTTCAAGAACGGGACCACAATCACATTACCCCAAATCAACTCATTCCCTTTTCTCTAGCTTATCTAGAAAAAGTTTGTAAATAAACAGCATTGGTCAGGTTACTGACTACTCAAACCAGATTTTTTTCAATAGACTAGCTTTTAAAATTGTGATGGTTAAAATCACTGGTAGAAAAATGATAGAAAATACTGATTTAAAGGTTGTGATTTACATGAGAAAAGTTTTTTTACTACTTTTACATGCTTAAACTAGACTGTTTTTTCTTTCCATTTCCTTTGCTTGGGTTTGGTTAGGTTTTTGGTTTGGTTTGGTTTTTGCTAAAGATTTTTTTTTCTATAAATCTCACTGAATATAACAATAAAGAATAACATGAACATCTATATCGTTACCAGTCTTTATCCCTGTTTTGTGGGGGTTTTTTGTTTGTTATTTTTTTTGGCTTGGCCATACTTTCCTTTTCTGCTTTTTAATCCAAATCTTTTCTTTTGGTCATTATTTGGGTTTGCTTTTGTTGTCTACTCAGTTTTTCCTAACATGACTGTTAGCATGGTTTTTGGGTGTGCTAGGAAGCAGCAAGAGCAGGGCTGCTCCACAAAGGAGGATGAGCCATGAGCCCAAGGTAACCACAGCACAGACACTGTTCTCACTAGGAGGGCACAACCCTACAGGGTCTGACTACAGCACACAGAGCAAGATGCTGATAACAAGATCCATCAACAGACCCAGTTTATCTGAGCTCTTAGTTTTTAGTAAATAGAAAATTACTCACATGCTAATAGTATTACATTAAGTAATCCTTTATGGTATGGTTCATCATTAAGTGTTAACTGACCCTCCTGCAGTTCATATGTATAACTAGGAACATAACAGTATGTTTCAGCACCAGGAAACACATCACCTGATACAGACAAACAAGTACAAAAATATTAGGGTAAGGCTTTGCTCCAATAGCCTTCTCACCTGGATTAGGCTATAGTGCTCAGACTCCAGATGTCACCTTATTCAATATATATTGAAATTACAATAGAGTATTGGATTGACCTGTATCTTCCCACAATACACATTTATTTATTTGTATATATGCTCTTCTGGTGCACTTGAGAAATATAGTTCCTACCAGTTGCCATGGTTGCTGCCTGCAATCTTAATAAACTTCTTAAAGTGTTTTGAAGAGTGCACAGAAATACCATCCTAGGCAGGCTGCCAGCTGGAAGGATATTATAAAATACTGCACTTGCTCACCAGGGGTTTCCCACAATATCTCTCCAGCTGGCAACCTGCCCTGCTAGACAGGAACCTCTAGGAGGGCAACGCTGTACCCGTTGCTGGCAGATTTGATCTCACAGTAGGGGTGGGAGTGTCCCAGGAAGAGCTTTTAACAATTTTTTCAAACCTAGACATTTATATGATTTTACTTCCCCTACAACATCTTTGTGTTTGATAGAAATCTGCCTGTTTTAAAAATAACAATAACATATGAACTGAAATTTTCCCCAGTTTACAGAAATCTTCACAGAATATTAAAATTCCTAAAGATTGTCACACTAGATTTTGGAACTGTAAACCTTATATTGTTAGAATAAATAGGGTAATATTATACTTCAACAGTGATCTGTAGTGCAGATGTCAAATAGCTTCCTCAGATTTCATTGGTCAACTAAATTATTGATTGTTCAGTGTTTTAACATGAGCAAGAGTTGCAGCTTCTTAAGTAGTTTAGGACCATAGCTTTGACAGGAAAAACAAAACCAAAAAGGATTAGTGTTTCACAAGTCACCCAAACTCATTTTCAAAATCTCATTGAAGGATCTGAAGAAGACTTCTTTTTTTTGTCTGCTTTTCAAAACATTCTTAGGGTTTCTGACTGCGTTTGGGAGGACCATAACAGAGATTTCTTAGGATCATTTTTCATGAACATAGGTCCTGCTCCCTGAGTAGTTTAACACACTTTACTTTATTGAATGAAGATTCAGCAACTAATAAATAAATTAAAAAGCAAAAGTCAACCTGAGAAATAATTTTTTAAAATATAAATCAGAACCAATAGCTGTAATTCAGATCATTCCAAACCTTTCCATCTGTGTCTGCTGACAGAGCACAAATCTTGATAGAGGGGAAGCAGAAGGGAGAAGAACAAAGCATAACTGCCAAACTATGCACTTTCAAACATGATAGTCATTGGTAACTGGAACCATTTTTTAATTCTGCAGGATGCCATTGGGAAAGCAAGTTGAAGATGATAGAGAATGTTGAAATTTCACATGAAATCAGGAAGGCTTAAGTTCTTCTCTTGGCCAGACAAGCAGGTTTCAACATTTTCTCCAATTTAGGCAGATGTATATTCACATAAAATGTTCATGATGTCATTTTCTTCAACCCTTGCAAGTATAGCACAGGTGTTGGTAGTAGAATTTCTGATCTGACATGGATGGCCAGATTGAACTATGAGTCAGTTGACTGCACACGAAACAAATATACCCAGTCTGGAGAACAGTATTTTGGTGCCAAGTAGCAGAGAGCAAGAGCAGGTGTCCAAAACGTAAAAATTAGTTCCTCGGGCAAATCATTGGAGTTTATAAGTAAGCAGGCCTTGATTTTGGCAGTCATACTTACCAGATGATGACACTAAAAGAACTTTCAAGAACATGGGCTGGGTTTCAGTGGGCACTTTTTCAGGGCAAGACATTAATTTCATAATGCCTCTGCAAATCAAATGTGAAAGATGCACAGAACTGTCCTTTTAAAATATTGGTTTATGGCAGCAATTGTCACGGAGCAGCAAGAGTGGGCTGCACCATAAAGACTGTGAGCCAGGAGGTAGGGGCAAAGCAGGGCAGGCAGAGACAGTATCCTCACCAACAAGAGACACAGTCCCACAGTACCCAAGCAAGAAGAGCAGAGCAGGTCCAGTGACAGTAACCAGGTTCAGCCAAAAGTCAGGTTCATCAGACAAGTCATCAGACAGTCCATAGTGATGTCTAAGATCAACCAGGAAGTCAGGTCAGCAGATCAGGAAGGTATGTGGCCAGGCACACGTATACCTACAGCACAGGTCACACAAGGACCAAGGCCAAGAGCTTAAACGTAGGTCCCATGTGCAATGGGGCAGGCCTGACAAAGCCTCTTAAAGCTGTTTTTCCACATGGATCTTTCCTCATCAGCCTGATCCAAGGTTACACAGATGCATAATATCAGATCTGGTCTTGAGCACAAGCAGCTAACCCCCTACATGAGGAAGAAAAACGTTGCAGATCCTGCCAGGGCACTCAGGACCCTGACAGTAGCTGTAAAAGAACTACCAGAATGAAATGTAAGATTTTGTTAAGTCAGAAGTCCTGGAATCAAGTGTGCATGAAAGTATAACCACAGGGAGGTCTACAGGAGCAGAAAATGTTTCAGGCAAATAATAATAATTAAAAAAAAAAATCATTGATAGTTTTGTATCAAATGCCATTATTTGGTCTTTGAATTGGCAGTTGCATAAGATAGTTCCACAGTGTTAGCAAACCAATAATGGGCTTTACTAGAATTTCACTATCAGACTTGCGCTATTTATCGTACTGTAAGCAGAAGTCAGACGTATGTCTTGGCAAAAGGGCTCTCAGTTTCATTTCTTTTCAAATGAACTGTGCTGATAAGACCTTTATCTCAAGTGCTGTAGCCACAAAGAAAAACAGCACGTTCTATGAACAGAAGTCTCTTCCAAGGAATAGCATAATTGCATGACTTCTGGGTACACTCCATTTATATCAATTTGTTTAAAAGAGCACCTCGGTGGAGTTTTTTTATGTGCTACAGAGCAAAGTAGGAGAAAGTAGCACAGAAGTAGAAAGAGACCAGTTAGTCATTTTATTTTACAGTGTTATACACTGGGACTTGCTACACCTTAGGGCAGGCAATAAACTTAATAATCAAAACATTAGAGAAGTCCTACATCTACAGAGGACACTTACTGAGTTAATCTTCTGGATGGTACTGTGGGGTCTGTGATTAGAATCCTAAAAATTCTAATGCAGACTAATACAGAACTATTTTATTTACAAAAGGCTTGACAAAGAATAAAGCTTTTCCCTCCAAAAATCTGAAGTTGTCATCCCTAAAAATGTTGGACATAGCAAAGAATACTACCTTTAAATTGCACAAATTATTAATAATTATGAGATAGCCATTGACACTGAGGCAGTTACCTTGATCACATCCACCAAAAAAGAAAGGACAAAACACCTGCCTTACCACAGCCATTTTCTGTGATTATTAAACTGAGCTGCTTGGAAACTCTTTGGAATTTTTCAGCATCATTTAACTGCATAACTGTACTATAATTACAGGAAGATTGATTTAAGATAAGTGACTTTAAGTTTAATAAACTATTAATGATCACACACTCCTTTGGTACCTCTGTACCAACAGTTCTATCTATACAAGGACTGAAATGATGCACTTAATTTACTTTAACCTCCTTACTTATTAATTTATATGTCCTCACACTTAAATTTTTCTCTAATATGAATGTTCATGTTAGAAGAATTTTCTGAGTTCAGACACTTTCAGAAGCTTGATAACATTGCTAGAGTACAACCACTATTGATATAAAGCTAAATAATTAAAACTTTCCCATAAGCAAACACAAAATACTTGAAAAGTGGCTGTCATACAATTTCCTTTTCTTTTTTGTTACAACTTGCTGAGAAAGAGTCATTTGAGTATAATATTTTCAAGTTTAAATTCAATCTTACCGAATTTTGGAGAAGCAGTTAGGGAGGTATCAACAGGTGTTTGAGATAAATCTGTAAGATTATTCTGGAGGTGGTTTTGCTTTGTAAAAACTGCTAGTACTGAGAAATAGCTAAGTCAACAGTTAACAAACTAATCATAATTATATGGCTTCCTTAAGGAAAAAAAAATCATAGTATTTAAGTTATTAGTCAAGAATTTAAAATAATACGCACTAAATAAGTTACAGTCTTATCAGAAAAAAAGCAAGGAAATGGTCCATTAATTTATATGTGATTACATAACTAAAAATTGTATCCTAATGCATGTGCACGGAAGGGTCAAATCAAGGCTGCAGAGGCATTAGGCCTGTCCTTTCCAAGTGTTAAGTAAAGCTTCCTAGCTATCATACTGAATTATATTGCTTTGATAGTCTCAAAATCAGCAGTATCTTTACTTTAATGTCATAACACTCACCAGTTGATCAGCTATTCCTGTAGCTATTGTTTTTCCCCAAAATTACACAATTATTTAAGGGCTAGTAAAAGCATGACTCTATTATTTCATGGTGGCCCCAGAATTTTTTGGAGGACAATGGTGTTTATAAATGCATAATGATATATAACAAAAAAAATTATGAAATACAGTGATAAACACTTTCATACAATAATGTTATTTTACGTAAAGTTTGACGTAGCTGCTAGAGAAAGATGTATACCTTTCAAGTGGTAAAATCGACTTCTAATGCAATACAATAGCATAACATAAAAACAAAATTAGAGTAAAGGATGTTTCAGAGTACCATATTCATTCAGATGTAGTTAAGATGCAATTTAAGCCTGTGGTAAAATAAGGCTTGTTTGTCGGGAATGTAAATTAAAAACAGATGTATCAAAATTAACACATACAATGCATTTCAAAAATATATAGTGTGTTTGTTTTAGTATTCTCTCAACATTCTGAAACTGTTTATTATATTGTTAGAATATCTATTAGTGTTTTATCAATAGCAAGCATTTATAGCAACATTATAAATGATGCACAGAAAATTATATTTAATTGTTGCAAAAACATATTCCAGAGATTAACTTCAGTACCTTAACAGAACAATAATTTAGAAGCTGCTCAGGTCTGGGAAGTTATTCCTAGCTTCTGCCAGATTAAAGCAAGAATTGATACTGAGAAATCTTGGCAAAATCCCAGTACATTTACTGATTGCAGATATCTAGGTACGATCTTGCCAACGTTTGTTAAAACAAGCATTGATCTCTGTTTCCTTTTCTACTTTTGTTAAATGTACAAATGTTCCAAGTCATAACACTCTCCAGTGATTTCACTTTTCAAATATGTAGTTTAAGTGATTAGGGCTAGTCAGACATTTTCTGCCACCAGCTTTTCAATCAGAAAAATGCATTTGTTAAAAAAAAAAAAAAAAAGAGAAAGAAAGCATTTTAGTTACTTTTATTTTGCAGTGTAAATGGTTCTATTCTGCTGTAGGATTGAGTTTTAAGTAAAAACAGGAAAAGATTGCTATACAATACAGAAGCCAATGGTCAAACAATATGCAAGCAGGTAAGAAGTCCAACTTTAAATCTCCTTATTTAGAAAGCTGATGGTTTAAATGCTCTTGGGAACATAGGAATACTTAATCACCAGACTTATGAAGTGTTTCATAAGAAGTGTCTCTCAAGCTCTCTTTTGGGGAAAATATTCTCCTTTTGTAAAAATAAATAATAATTGTGTCCAAAAGAAGGAAAAAAAAGTCAATAACTCTGTATTTTAGTGGTTAAAATATTCAGATGCATTTTGGATGATTCC
Organism: Fregata magnificens; assembly: GCA_013389945.1. Lineage (NCBI taxonomy): Eukaryota > Metazoa > Chordata > Aves > Suliformes > Fregatidae > Fregata > Fregata magnificens. The sequence goes on from WAAD01028181.1 coordinate 10,537, forward strand.
ACTTTTAAGTCACTAAAGTGTCCAATTATACATATAGAATTACATGTGCACTAGAAAAATGAGAGTACAAACTGAAAATAACCAGCAGTTGTTGGGTAAACCATAGGAACTAGTGATAACAGCCGGCACCCGGTTTGAAAGCTGTCACTTAACAATAACAGAGACTTGATGTGATCTGATGAATCTTGAATTCCTTTTTTACACAGTAGAAACATTTCACTAGGACAAGGAGGGAATACTACAAGACAACTTTGCCCTTAGCTGGTGCATCAATGTCTTACTTTTTAGGCTAGATGAAGTTCACGAGTCTTCTATGCTCCAAGATTTTTGTATTCTCTTGTCTGACACCTTTTTTTTTTTTTTTTTTACTGTTAGTATCCCCCTTCCTCCCAGTTTACAACCACCACATTGTAGCAGTATAGGGGAGCACAAAGAGCAGGGCCACTCCATAAAGAAGAGCAACCAAGAGTGTCCACAACACCAGCAGGGCAGTGCCCTTACCAACTGGGGTGGACTGGTCAGTGTGCTGATAATGAAGTCCAGCAACAGTTCCAGACAAGGCAAGGAGATGAACCAGGCATAGGGTCTATCCAGGGAATCCAGTTAGGAGTGGCAGAAGACAGGACTGGAGGCAAGATATAACATACATAGAAGAGGTCCTTTCAGGAGACAAGCTACTTACAGCATAGGTCCAAGGTCCATCCAGGAAACAACACCAAAACCAGGACAGGTACACTTAAGCTACAGCCCAGGCAAAGGCACTGGTTAATCAGGCCTCAGCTTAATTGAGGCTCCTGGGACCTGAGGCAGATGGTGTGGGTGGAAGCCCCAGGTGGGACTGGTCAGGGTCATTAAGACCTATGGGTATCCTAAAAGCTCTGATAATCACAGCCTTTAAGCTTCTTCATGCTACCACAATTTAGGAATTCAGCCAAACAGGTTTCTAGTCAAGCTGGACTCAGAAACAAAATTAGCCTAACTGTACTATCAGGTTTCTTAGCTCAGGCATCAACATAGCATTGTGTAGATACAAACATGACTTTTATCAGATCAGTTGTTAAGCTCCAAATGCATAGTTTGTTTACTAGCCAGATTTCTGCTTTTGATAATAGTGAGAACTCTTCAAGTCCAAGGAATGCTAAGCAACAAGGGACTGAGCATAGACCCAAGGTTTGTCAGTGTCCATAAGACAGTCTATGTCCCACTTCTGCTGGAATTCTCATGGGTAAAATTATCAGATTGGCTTATATTCAAAGCATAGCCAAATAACCGGGAGAGGAATTACTAGTAATATATACATTTATGAGCTTTTTAAAAAAATGTTTCAGCTGTCTACTTGGACAGTAGACAAAAAGAAAGGCTATGGGGAAAGCAGCAAAATCGTTTTCAGTCTTTGCTTGAACAACAAACTGTTAGACGGCCATAATGTGAGCTCACTTCTTGTCAAAGATGTACAGAATGCAATGCAATGCAATGCTACCTAGAAACACGAAACAAATGCTTTTTTAAAAAGAGGTTGACTTCTTTTCATGCCCAGCTGACTGGTACATTTTCGTTTATACAGAGCAGAGTTCATTCCCTTTTGAATTATCTGTTATTTTAATCCATCATGGGACAGAGAAAGTCATCTTGAAAAGTCTTTGTATGCTGAAAAGAATACAGAAAAAAAGAATAAAAATCCGCCCTTGATTTTCCAACACAGGGCCTGTCCATTCTTCTGTCACATACTTCCAAGTCTAATTGTTACCTCTACCACTCAATATTTAGGACATTGGACTAAATGCGGGTTTCAGAAATATGTCAAATGCTACCAACCCACCACAGCTAATAACTTCATACCTAAGACAGAGAGACTTCATACACAAAGAAGTCTGAGAGGGGTCATTTTTCTTTTTTTAAAATAGACCACTCTATCTCTCGTCATACACGCAAAAAAAAAAAAAAGTAAAAGACAGAGGTTTACTTGATGAGAAATCAAGAAAAAGAGTTAGCAAAGTTTATTATGAAAAAAAAAAATCTTTAAAAAGCAACATTTTCCTATCAAGTTTTTATTGCTTTTATACTAGAATACATAACATTCTGACCTGACAGAACAAAACAATTGCCAGATCAAAAATATTATCTGTGACAAATTATAACTTCAATTTATGACTTTATGCATATTTTCACTATATATTTCAAGAGTCCCATTATATTAGCTAGATGTAAATTTATTTACATTTACACCAATTCTAAAACTGTAAGATTATAACACAAAATAACCTTATAAATATTTTATCAAATTCTCTTAGGATTACAGTAACTTCACTAATAATTTGTAAAAGTAGATAAATCTCACAAATACCTTCTCAAAAGTTACCAAAATTAACACATTACAAGTCTTTAGTGTTTTCTATTTCATTAATAGAAATTAAATTTCTAAATTTCACTAATTAATAAAACTGGTGCTTTCTTTGTGCTAAAGACAACTTTTTTTCTATTATGCCTTATACAAAGTTTTCAACAAGACAACTTTCTCATGAATCTCTCTTTAATCACAACAATTACCCAAAAGTTTCACATGGTCAGAAATTGTCCCTTGTGCTTCATAAACCACAAATTAATTTTATATATATATATATAAAATTTATATATATATGTAATTATCTCCGCATCCTTACCTTCCCAGAAAGATCTCAGCCATGTCATTTTGAGCAAGACCAGACATCAGTCAGATCAGCATTTGGCACTAGTGAGGGGAACAAGCATCTGAAGTGGGACCAAGGATTTCCAGTAGTGGATCTTTCAATAAAGTAGTAAGTTTCAATGCCATTACACACAAAACCACTTTAAGAGGCTCTCTAGTTTTGCTGTTGTCACTGCTTCATCCATACCTCTGCAAGCTGGGCTGAAACATTTATCAACTGTGCATGGGACCATGCTCTGCAGGGATAAAAATTTCTCCCTGAGCTATCAAAAGAAGTGTTAGGGAATAAAACAGAGAACAGGTTAAAACAATTATAAAAGGAAAACCTGTGATTCCTTTACGGTCATTGGAAAGGTGATCATCACTTAAAAGGTCAAGCTTTGACTTTTTTGGTGAAAAACAGAAGAACAAAAAGATAATTCCAGAAGAGCAGTGAGGTATGCATCAAAAGGGTAAATTCCTCCATCAGTAACTCAAAAGCAGCAGTGTCCTTTTCAAAACATAGAGGTAAGGAAAAGAGATTAATTTAGCAATGTATTTAGAAGATCAAAGGGTTCTTTTCTATTCAGTTTGATTTTTATTTGTCTTGAATTATATACATCAAAAGTACATACCTCAGGCTTAAGAGAAAAAGAGAATAAGAAAGCCGAAGCACTGAAATTAACATCAGGGGAACAGAACAGGAAACAACTTCAGGACCAATAAGTAGCTATGACTTTTTCTGTTATAAAGATAAACAGTTTGACCTTTTTTAAATATGACTTCTGGAATTGCAAGTGCAACATAATCAGGGCACTTTCAAAGGACACTGATTCAATGCAATAAATTGAAGAGTTCTCAAAAAGAGCTGGAAAAAAGTGGAACTAATAAAATGTTAAACCACGATTTACTTGTTTTTAATAATCTTGGCCATTTTAAATTCAAGCGTTAGGACTCTGATAGGTTTCTGTACATCTGATAGCAAATTTCAAAACTTATTTGAATTATCAGTGCAATGGAAGCTTTTTTCCAAGGGCTGTCTGTACAATGGCATTGGAACTGTAAATGCAATGCTAACATAATCTTACTGCTAAGTACGTATATCTTATTGCTATGTACATATATCTTATGTGTATGAATGAAAACATCTTTATTTTTAAGTGATTGCAGTTCCAAGAAGTCCTTACAAGATTACCGAAAACATGTTAATGAAAAATACCATGCTGCTCTGAAAAAAGCACAGAATACTTTAGCTTGTGTGAGAAAAATAGCATGCAATGTGTCACCTATCTAAAAAACCCAGAAAGCTGTCTGTGGGGCTGAGTTGAATAACAGCTGAGAGTATTTTCCTTTTCCCTGAGGCAAATGACCAATGATTTAGAAGAATCCTTTCTCACCCACTTATAAGTTGTTCTCTCTTATAAGTTGTACACTATTTTGGAGAAGTGTGAGCCAGCAGCTCCCTGGGGGCTGGGAACTGGCAGCCCCGGGGAATCCCCAGGCTGGGCAGGCAGGGCCTGGCAGGCAGGGCCTGTCCCACTGCCCCAGCCAGGGAGCGGGGTAGCTGGGGGCAGCCGCAGCCCCTGGCATCAGGCACCTCCCTGGGGATGGGGAGGGGCTGAGGCTGGACCCGGCCATGGGCCCACAGGTGGGCTCGGCTCGGCGGGGCCCATGGCTGGGCAGGGCTGTGGGGACTTGGAGGCCAGCCCTGCTGCAGGGTCACTGGGGCGGGGACTGAAGGCCCCAGGGGGCTGACTTGGGTCCTGGGCCCTGGGCAGGAGTGCAGAGAGGCCCCAGGTGAGGCTGGGCAAGGCCAGTTAGGCCTGATAGTGTCCTCAGGGCCCTGACACAATTAACCTGTACTTTTACATCCAAATAATCTATTCGCCTAGCTCCTATTCTCTCTCTTCATGTTTTAAAGCTCTTCTCATTACCCTTTATGATTGTCTTCTGCATCTTTCCTCATGACACCTTAGAGCACACAGGTCCATTGTGGCCATTTTATATATAGTAAAATCAGGCATAAAAGTAGTTCTTGATTTTGCAGTTGGAAGCAAACACTGACCTCAGAACAACTACAAGCTCTGAGGTCATTACTTCATGTTTCGTAAGTAAGGTCAATGCTTACAGGCTGCCACATAAAGATTCAGCTATTACTATATGTGTGACATATAACTTTTAATGTCTCTATCATAAAACAGAAATTGATGCTTTGAATTAGGTAAGTAGTGTCATTATCTGGGAGGAGTTAAATATCTGAGAATGAAATCCACAAAGAGCAGAACACTGAGTAAGAAAGTACCTCTATTATGCTGTAGAAAATACTTGAGATTCACACTTAAGCATTCTCCTTATTAAAAGACAACAGGAGAAAAGATGCCCACTGGTGAGGTCCTCTTGTCCTTCCCTATCACCTTCTTTCTCCTGGCCCTGTTTTCCACATCTCTTATTGTGCAGTAGAAAGGCTGATGTATCTTACCTGCCTAGGAGTTGTAGCAGTTCAGTTTTCACTCCTGCCTAGTAAGATCAGTGACAAATTCCAGGAATGCATGGAAACTACAAAGCTAAAAAAATTCTGCAGTGGGGAATGAAGAATTTAGGGTCCCACCAGGAAAGACGAAGTTCAAATTCACCTCTTTGCAGTGTTTCATGGTAAAAGTATTGTGGTGGGTTGACCCTGGCTGGACGCCAGGTGCTCACCAAAACCACTCTGTCACTCCCCCTCCTCAGCTGGACAGGAGAGAGAAAATATAACGAAAGGCTCATGGGTCAAGATAAGGACAGGGAAAGGTCACTCAGCAGTTACCATCATGGGCAAAACAGACTTGACTTGGGGAAATTAGCTTAGTTTATTAACAATCCAATCGGAGTAGGGGAATGAGAAATAAAACCAAGTCTTAAAACACCTTCTCCCTACCCCTCCCTTCTTCCTGGGCTTAACTTCACTCCCGATTTTTCTCTACCTCCTCCCCTTCAGTGGCGCAGGGACGCGGGGAATGGGGGTTGCGGTCAGTTCATCACACATTGTTTCTGCCAGTCCTTCCTCCTCAGGGGGAGGACTCTTTACACTCTTCCCCTGCTCCAGCATGGGGTCCCTGCCACAGGATACAGTCCTCCAGGAACTTCTTCAACGTCGGTCCTTTTCACAGGGTGCAGTCCTTCAGGAACAGACTGCTCCAGAGTGGGTCTCCAGTGGGGTCACAAGTCCTGCCAGAAAACCTGCTTCGGTGTGGGGTCCTCTCTCCACAGGTCTGCAAGGTCCTGCCAGGAGCCTGCTCCAGCGTGGGCTTCCCATGGGGTCACAGCCTCCTTCAGGCATCCACCTGCTCCAGCGTGGGGTCCTCCATGGGATGCAGGTGGCTATCTGCTCCACCGTGGACTTCCATGGGCTGCAGGGGGACAGCCTGCCTCACCATGGTCTTCACCAGGGGCCGCAGAGGAATCTCTGCTCCGGCACNAAACCTTGCCATGCAAACCCAATAGAAGTATAGATTCCTTAGTTTAGAAAACAAAACGATGCAAGTACAATTCTTCAGCCTAGTTTTTGGAGTCCTCACTGAATCAAAGATAACTCTGGGTTCTAATTCACGCTCCAGTTATTTTAGTGGTTTAAAAAAAATAGCTTTCACTTGCAAACATGCTAATTCTGAAGTTTCTATTCTCTTGAGGAACAGCTTTATTCATCCCTGCTTACCCTTGCTTTTTCTCCAGCCTCCAAAAGCATTAAGAACACCTTAGATCCTCATCAACATATCCAATACAGAACAAACTGGCAATTTGAACACTCCTCTGAGAGGTCCTTATTTCAGACAGAAATGCAAATCAATGCCAAGTCTTTCACACTCTTGTTAATGCTATAACTGCTAACATAGTGCACAAAAGAACTGTCCATTCTTCTGACTCTTTCTGGGACAAGAATGTTGACACAACTCTACTGGTTTTGTCTGGGTAGAGTTAATTGTCTTTATAGTAACTCATATGGTGGTCTGTTTTGGAGCTGTGATCAAAACAGTATTGATAACACACCAACATTTTAGCTGTTGCTGAAGAGTGCTTACACACCATCATGGCCTTTTCTGTTTCTCACGCTGCTCCACCAGTGAGTTGGCTGGGGATGAACAAAAAGTTGGGAGGGGACACAGCCAGGACAGCTGATGTCAACTAACCAAAGGGATATTCCATACCGTATGGCATCATGCTCGGCAGTAAAAGAGGACATTTAGAGTTACAATGTTTATATTCCCAAGTAAAGATTACACGTGATGAAGCCTTGCTTTCCTGGAAATGCCCAAATGCCTGCCTGTCTATGGGAAGCAGTGACTGAATTCCATATTTTGCTTTGCTTGCATGCGCAGCTTTTGCCTTACTTATTAATCCATCTTTATCTCAACCCATGAGTTTTCTCATTTTTACCTTTCCAATTCTCTCCCCCATCCTGCTGTGGGGGAGTGAGCAAGTGGCTGTGTGAGGCTGAGCTGCCTACAGGGTTTAATCCACAACACACAACTTAAGTTATTTGAGTAATATTACTCGAGTAATACCATAAGTGATTGTGTAAGTTTGATGTAAATGAAAATCATTTCACTATCTAGTAGATACTCTAATTAATCAAAATTAGAAAGCACTTAGGAAATTGATAGAAATTAATATTTAAAGTTGGTAAATTAAAGAATTTCATGGGGAAAATGTTATGCAGAGGTTTTCTTCTTACTAAGGAAAACAAAGGAACTAACTGATGAAAAAGCATAGAGGGGAAGGATCACTTCCCTCAACCTGCTGGCAACACTCCTCCTAACACAGCCCAGGATAATTTTTTTGGTTATAAAATAAAAGAATGTTAATATCTGACTCAGTTTTGTAATGTAACTCTATGTTAGTTTTAGCAAGACTGGTCAAAGATCGACTGAATTAGTGTCACAACTGTTATTGCATTTTAATTCCAATCCAGTCAGAAGGTCAACTAATGTATTCTGCAATGGTTGCTTTGGCATTCAGTTTATAGTTTCTTTTCCTTAATTTCATGCCAATATTCTAGCTACAACATCTTGTCCTGCACTAAATTACTTCTCTCTGACTTAATATTTAAATCCATTGGCTATTTGTAGCCTGTTAATTCTTCCTGCCCTTTATCATTGCTGAGTCAAGTTATACATACTTTCTTCTTTTTATCTTTCCTCAGAAATCAATCACTCCACCTCCTTGATAATTTTTTTTGTTGTCCTCTGAACTTAGTTCAGTTTTTCAATATCTTGTCTGGGATGTATTGTCTAATATGAAATGCAACATTCAAAATATAGTCACTCCAGAACACCACAAAGAAAGAGTTGTTTCCTTGGTTGTTGAAACAGTCCCAAACACTTTGCTAGCTTCTGACCACTTTGTGTTCATTATGTCACTTGCAAAACCGTAATAAACCTCCAAGTTCCTTCATAACAGATGTATATCTCTATCTATTCTCTACCGCTATCTGACCAGGCTCATACAATGACAAACTTATTTGGAATGCCAATGAAGGAATCTCTCAGAACTGAATACCACCAGTAATCAAGGCAAAGCACAACAGAAACAGATCTTGTAAACACATTGCCTCTCTTATGCTGCCTTTACATTCAGAGTTTATATCAGACTTTGTAGGGTTTGTAGTTTTCATCAAAACTACACAAGTTTCTTGAAGTTGTTAGTAGTGTAAGACCACTAAGGACCCAATAGGTCATCAGGTTTATTTCCCCTGCTATCATAAATTACATTGTAGGGTAATACCTTTAGAGTTTATCAAGCTCCATCTTAAAAGTGTGCTACTTTCCTGTCCTGCATTGTAAATTACTCGTAAGTATAAGACAGGGATAAAAACTGCTAGCTCTGTTTTGCAAACATGGAAATTAAATGTACAAATTCTAAGAGATTTTCTGCTGGACACAAACAATAGAATAGAGATTGCCGTCTCTGAGGCATAGAACTTGGATTGCCTAGGTTGTCTGTGCTGGATTTGCTGTGTAAAAAATAAATGAATGAAAAGTAGCAAAAGTAAATAACTAACCATGCTGTTCTTATTTTCCAACACCAATTTACTTATTAAAAAATGCATGTGGTAAGATGCACAAATATTAATAGAGATATTAATAAGGAAATGAAAACCAGCTCTAAACTAGAAAGCAGTTGTATTTTTTCTGTTAAAACTACTACCATTAGAATTGCACAATGACAATAAGAAGTATTCTTTTAGCTGTCTACCCAATCAGATTAGAACATTCTCTATACCCATGCAGTCAGAATATATAATGTGAAGTGGCTATCCTTAACCTCAATTTCTTCTGTGTTCTTTGAAGTTAATGTAGAGAACAAGAAAGTCTATAGAGTGATTATAATTATTCTGTATACCTGGCAGTACCACACACTTTCTGGCAGCACAAAGAATTTAAGGTTATGTCATAGTTAATAAATTTGCTGTATTCCTGTACTTACGCTCACAAAAAAAAAAAAAAAAATTTTTTGCAATTTTTTCCCAAATTCTGAACCCCTAAAAATATTTTTTTTCAATCTGAATAGAAAATTCAAAATATTAACCATAAAAATGTTATTTTTCTTTTTAAAAAGGTTGGTAATCTTTTTTCCATCTTTTTCAATCAGCTGTGGCCCGTCAAAAGGCTAAGTTTTATTACATCAAAAGTGAACTTGCCACTTTTTTCCCTCCAGAAGCTTCTGTTTTCTTCGTTTATCAGTTATGATGATAACACCATAATCCCTGTCATATGTCTAGGGTTGTGATTGCCTTCTGTTTGCTTTCCTTTATTTGTCCCGCATGTGTAGTCTATTTTCAACTCTTACACAGCCTGTGACATGCTAAGCCCACTCTAGTTCACACAGTCACTGAGATCATTTTGTTCATCATTTTGACATCACTCCCTCATCTTTTCTCTGCATTTCCCCAAACACAATCAGCTATATCAAGCTGGGTTTCTTAGGATATACCTTTCTTTTCTCACACAATTCCACTCCTTTTTACTTATGCTTTCTATGCTGTATTATATCATTCTTTTCTACTAATATTTCACTCTACCAATGATACCAAAATTTTGGTTCTTTTAGTTGCTGGCCATTTCTTTCTTTCTGAGGTGGTCTGCAAAGCTATTCCAAGAAAGGAGATTCAACAATCTTTTTGGGTACCTGTTCTAGTGTCATACTAACTTCTTAGTGAAAATGTTTTTTTTAATGTCCAGTCTGAACTCCATGCAACAATTTCAAGCTGCTGCATTTTGTTACACCATCTTCTACTTAACCTCCGTCATATCTTTATCTCCTTGTCAAGAAGTTGTGGGCTGCCATTTAGATTGCAGCTCAGTCTTCCCTTCCATGTACTAAACAAGCCCAGTTCTCTCAGTCTCTCCCTGTAGGATTTTCTGTAGATTTGTCTTCAAGTTTGTCAAGATCCTTTCGGCTTGAAGCTCTAGAGCTTGGTGTGTTAGCTGTTCCCATCTTAGTATCACCCACAAATTTTGACCTGTCATCAAGGTTGTTGGTGAAGATATAGAATAATACTAACACAGTATCAACACAGAAATACTCTACTTGTTACCAGCCACCAAATGGATATCAAGACATTCATTACTATCCTTAGACCCTTGTGTTCATCCAAATCTCTACCCATCCAGTGGTTCAGCCTGTAATTCCTCTATTTTCAAATAAGCATGCTGCAAGAGAAAATGTCAAAAATCCTACTGTGAGGTGTATTCTATTAATTGCTCTCCCATTCTACGCTTTGCCACTCAACGCACTGTTGAAAGCCATCAGGTTAGTTACTGTGTTTCACCTTATTAAAACCATGTCAACTGTTCCTGGTTACCTTCTTTTATTTTACATGATTGGAAGTGTTTTTCAAGAGGAAATTCTCCATGATCTTTTCAGGGACTGAGGTTATACAGACCTGTCTACACTTTCCAGGTCTTTGTTGTTGTCTTAAAGATGTTCATAAAACTTTTTCCAATTGCAAGGAACCTTCTCTTCCCCCATCACCATGATATTTCATATATAGACAGCAGCCTCACAATAACATCAACCAACTCTTTTCAATGAGTCTCTAATTCATTTTTCCCCATTGTTATACTTTTCCTGCCATTTATATCATTATTGTTAATCTAAAACCAATAACATGACACTAATTGAAGTACACAAGAGAAAAGAAGAACAAAAGAGATGTTTTCCTGTAAAATCATGTATTTTATTTAAGAGTACTATAGATCTGTTTTATGTGAACATTTGGCTTATTGTTATGTGACAGAAATTAAATTTACCAAAGATTTGCTGAAAAATTGAATTCCAATGCATACATGCTGGTCAGACTTCCTCAGGAGAAGGTCCTAGTGCTTTTTCCCAGTATTATATATTCTACTGGGTTTAAAGAGTATTGCACAATTTTAGATTTCAGAATTCTAGACATCACAAGTTTCACAGTAGTTC
>WAAD01028199.1:0-13854 GCA_013389945.1 Fregata magnificens
TCCTGGTTGAGTGGTCTATAACAGACTCTGTTATAGTTAGTACTCTGAAAGGAGGAAACACAGAAGAGGAAAAAGGGCAGGGTAGGAAAATAAAATGCTGCATACTACTGTCCTTCTGATATGATCCAAGATTGAATGAAGGTAACAGCAAAAACAAATGTACAGACTTTTCTCACAAGAGTTTCCACATAATTTTGGTACATTCATATGTCTGGCTCTGAGAACATTAGAATACAGGATTGACAGCAGTTATGGGAATACAACAGTGATTTCTGCCTGGTGTGCCCCATTCATTAATACATTTCTTTTAATGAATGGTGATTTGTTTCCTATGCCTCTGATTTTATGTTGCATTTTGACTGTGATTAATTGCAAATTACTTACAAAAGGGAATGACCATAAATAGAAATTTGAAATAATAGTTTTTCTTTGGAGAATTGTTGTATTTACACGGCACATTCTGTTTGTATGTGCAGGCTTTTGTCACAGAGGCATAAGAAGATCCTTTATTCTTGAGGCCCTATTTCACAGCTGTCAACCTCCTTTGAGGATGGTCGGCAAAGACTGTAAAGACAGACAGAGCCACTCCTTTCTTGACTATTCAAGACTGTTGAGCAATGTGTAAAACTCCCTCTGAATCCCCATTTTCATGTACACTGAAGACACTTAAATCTAGTGTTTAATCTTTCCTCTTGCCATACCCACACAGAGGGTTAAAAAGATCTGTCACTCAATTGCTGAAGAATCTTTTTTTTTTTTTCTGTTACTTTTCTGTTAGCAAAGATTTTGTACCGTAAGAAGTTTCAGGCCTGTCTGGCTGCTGTATTGTTCAGTGTATGTATCCAAACCATTGTATTGCTTTTATTGATAATGTAACCCATACGCTTGGTTTGGAATTTGAAACCTGCTAGGTGAGAACATAGTAGTTTGATTAGTGATGTGATATGCACAGAAGTGCAGCCAAAACATTGACATCAGCTGCAATTTTTTATTAAAAACTAGTTTTTTAGAAAGGTTTATGATACGGTCTTAACACCTGCATTAGAGATTATAGCTTGTTTCTTGTTGATCCATCTCAATAATTAATTTCACTTGCAATTAAATTGTACAGCTTGTTTCACTTTTTGTCTTGTTAAAATTCAGCTACAGTATAGGATGTTGCTGCTTAGTTTGAAAGACTGCAGAAACTCCTAGTGTCTTCCAATTTTTAAGTATTTCTTGTTGTCTGGGCTGAGTAAGGACTTTTTGAAAGGGGAGAAGGTTGCACACAGTGGTATAGATGTTGAAGGCAAGTTACAAAGTAGTGAGGCCTTTAATTTGACATATTTGTTTCTGATGTCATGCAAAAGGTAGTGTGCTGAGGCATATACAACAGCACATAACTGAGATTTCTGTGATAACTTTATGCATAGCCTGGAGAATTGAGTAGGTTATAAAGAAGATGTTAGAAAGAAAAATTTAGTCCATAGTTTTTTTTTTCTTCTAGAACAGAAATGATTTATCTTACGATTTTCTTGAACTGATCTCTGTTAACTTACTTTAATGGATAATAAAGAATTGGTCAGAGTTATTGTTCTAGTATGCTAATCAGGAGGTTATTCTTTCGGTTACCTTTTTTATAGGCAAATAATTGGCATACTGTTTAAAAGCAGTAAAATGCATCACAACTAGTTTGACAGTAATGACTATTAAATTCTAAAAAACATGAAGTCACACCACATTTATCGCTCTTTAATGAATCATTCACTTTGGTCCCTCTGTAAGCCCTTGATGTTATTTGTCATTCAGCACTATGCCTCTAGAAGTGTCAGCAGTTCTAGGGTCTTACCTTGCCTTAGATGAAAGAAAACCCCTGAAGTGTGTAATTTTTGATCATATATTGGCTACCTTCAAAATAAAAGAAAATAATATCATTATGCTGTCCTCATTAACATTATCAGCTTCTGACAATGTTCAGATGCTTTTGTTAGTAGCCTGTGATTCATGTGTGTGAAAGGAGTTTTATTATTCTTTTGAAAAGAAAGCTGATACATATTTATACCCTTTTTTTAAACTCTTTCAGTTAGTAGCACCACTTTGTATTCTAAGTTAATTAACTTGCAACAATGTTATGTTACATATTTTGTGTGTTGTATTAATACAGCTTTTAGTGGATTTGGGGGAAGAGTTGGGTTTGGGTTTCAGTATGGGGTCATTTTGGACCTTTGTTTTTTCTGTTTTCTCCCATCTGCTCTCCCTTTGTTCTCAGATGAGATGAACAGAGAACATTGGCTTCAGTTGTAGGTTGAGCAGAAAAGTTATATTGATATTTTGGAGAGAAGCCCTACTTTTTGGAGCAGTCTTTTTGGTGTATTTGATTTAAAAATATCAAGCTATAGATGTATTCTAAGATCATCCAGTCTTACTGTGGGGATTCCAGTATCATGTCAGGGAAGACTATTGACTGTTGATTTGTGTCGATGCTATCTTCACTTTGTCATCTGTGTTCTTGCATCCAGTATTTTCACTGACTCCCAACTTCTTCCTGCTTTCTTCGGTCTGTGAGGAAGCAACATGCAGTTCTGCCTGCGATTTACTGAAGTTACGCTTATGTTAGGGCCTTTTATTATTACTGGCAATTCTCTCCAGCAGCTGGTGATGCTGAATCTGTGCTGAACACAGTATTACATCAGTCTGTGCTACATCAGCACCCTTCTGACAGAGCCAGTGGTGAGCAGTTTTCTTTCCTTAGTGTAGACAAGCCTTTAGTCTGAGAAAACAAATTGGTATTGCAAGTTCCTAAAGTAATATCTTGAGAAGTTATTTGATAGGGTATTTACCAAGATGATTTTTAAATTCTCATATAACTGATACTTGGATCGGCTTACGCAGCTGCTAAAAGAGATCACTGAAACAGGACTTGCATATTGTTGCCTTAGCAACTGCCACTTCATATTGTGCTTAAATCACTTGGAAATATGCAGTGTATCTTAAGGAATTGCTTCCAACAAACACAACCAATCTTAAATAATTTTAAATAATTTCACTGAAGAAGCTGAAAGGATGGCCTTTCCTAACAAAGACCATCATCTTTTTAAGCTGGGTAGCCTCACTTCACCACAGGCTTAGCTTGTTAAAAAAAAGCAAAATAAAATTTAAAGAACCCAAATATTTGTTTACTCATGCCACCAGAATCCATGTGATTGCCAAATTGGCTGGAAGTTGCAAATATTTAAAAGATTCCTCTAAACTTCATCTTGCATTCTAGAAGATCAGCATTAATAGTATAGTTTCCTATACTTATATTTTAAATGTCAAGTTTCCTTAAGGGCAGACTGTTTGTCTAGTTTTTTGTTTTGTTTGTGAAGTGTTATGGGTATGAAAGGAAGACCTTAAACATACTTTACCTACTCAGATGTTTCTTGTTCCCATTTTGAACTGATCTTTTCATTTAGACTTTTTCTGTAGAGATTTGCCACAGTTTTATGGGGTTTGTTAGATTATCTGAAAAAAGAGAGGAGAGGCTTTTGCCAGTATAACGTTAAGGCAGTTGCTTGAGTGCTCATGCTACATGATAGTTTCAAATACCAGTTCTGCATAGAGTATTTTATATTGCTATAGCAACTTCCCCAGCTTTGTGGTCACTACTCTGTGAGCTGTGTAACAATCAGAATGGGATTTTGCACATGTGGAAACAGAGTTTCAGAAAGCACAAGGAAACAGCCAGAGTCCCTTAGCACCATTGTGCTGGATCCAGAATAAAACCCGATTCTGCCACCTCACCCATAAGCCCAGGTTTACAACAGAAAGATCCAAACAAGAGAGACTGCTTTAAGAGGCAATATATATATAAACTTATTTTCCTTTTATAATATTGTACACAGTTAATAAAATTTAGAAAGGTAATATGACAGGGTTGTCAACATGCTACTTTTATTACCCCTTTTTTAGGCAATGAAAAGCAGAGACAAGCAAAATGCAAACTTACAGAATTGAAAAGGAATCAGATATTTTGAGGACCAGTTGTCATTTTTAGGTCACCGCTCACATCTCTGAATATAATTTTCATCTGAGCTGCATGGCAGGATTTGTATGTGCTGGAAGAAGCTACATTTTCACAGCAGGAGACCAAATCAAAATGAAGCAGTCAGATGCAGGTGCACAGTAATAGAAGGGGTCTATTTACCCTGAAGCATGAGCAATGGGCCAAGAAAGCAGAAGCAGTCTACTTCCCTCTCTTGCCTCCTTCTCTCCCTACCTTTTCCCTCCCCCGTAGCTATGCCAACAAATTCACAAGGGGACCAAAGAGAAGGTGTTCACTTGCTTTTAATGAGGTGCGTTGCCTCCTGCTGAAGGTCTGAGGCACTTTTTTGTTATGCTGATTGTGTACTATTAGAGCTTGCTGTCTTTAGTTTATACCTAATCCTTCCCTCCTGCTTGCACAGCCTCAAGCCAGCCTGAAAAATGGTTGAAAGAGTTTGTCCTGTGGGCATCTGTTGCCTGTGTCCATTCTGAATTCTTGAATGATGCTGTGGAAAGAGCAGTATGTCTGAAGCATGTGTGCCTAAAACAAAAAAATAGGCAGTTTCCTTAGATATTATTTTATAAATCATACATTTTATGTAATGCTTTTAAAATAAAATTCCTGCAGCTTTGTCAAACCCCTGTTATTAAACTGCCCATCCTTAAACAAAGTCAGCTGTATTGGTTGGCAGTGAAATGAGACACCTTGATGAACGTTGGCTGCTTTTCACTTGGGGTTCTGGAGTTCTCCAGTTAAGAGCTAAGTACTTTCCTACGTGTGAAGATGACCACCCAGTGCTGTTTCCAAGACTGCAGAAAATCTGAGCGATGTAAGTAAGGGAAAAACCCTGACTCATGGCAAGCGTGAAATGGTAAAATTTAGCTGCACTGGACATAAGTACAAAACAGTCTGATACAGTTAGTGGGACAAGTAATATCTACTGTCTTTTAATAGATTTATTTGTAGTTCATGTGTGGTTCTGTGATCTATGTAAGAGATTGAGAATTTTGTTTTCCTTGCTTATTAGTGGCATTGTAGGACTGAGGAAGCATTGTCTGGGCTTGGGAGGAGAAAGTAGCAATACATGAAATCTGTGTGGTGAATTCTGCTGCTTACTCTGCACCATTGGAGTGGTCAGGTTCTCTGTTTCTTTGCTGTTTCTTTCCTCAGGTGTAAAATGGGCCAGACACATGCTGTAAAGATTAATCTGATTGATGCTTGCATGATGTAAAAGATACAGGACTCTAAATATTAATGTCACTCTGTTGCTGCATTTCTCTACAGGGTTATGCACTAAACATAACATAATAAAAAGGAGACACCTACACATCTGGAATTGGACAGCAGTGGTAGCATAAGCCCTAGTAAAGTGGCAGCTGTATGCTAGAAAAGTATTTTTATCCTGGCATAAAAATTGCCATGCTGAGGAGCTGAACTGTTTTAATATTACTGTTTTCCAATCTCTACATTTAAGACCCTAACAACTCTGTAGAAAAACTCTGAGACAAGTGCATTCTTTGTCTCCACTACTACCTTCAGAAAGGGAGATATGTATACACCCTAAATGTTGGAGGAACAGTAGTGAATACCAGAAAAAAAGCAGTTCAAAGGAAAGTTTGGAAAGAGATGTGTTCTGGTATCATCAAAATGGGACCATGTCGTAAGTTTCTACAAACTTTGTCTTTTTTACAGGGAGATTGTGGCACACCTAGACTTGTCTGTCAGGAGGAGAAAACACCTACAACGTATAAACAGAAGGCTTAGAGAATGCTTAATTATAATTTTCAAGAAATTTGGTGTCTAATTACAGAAAGATTAATGTGATTCATAAAAAGTAGGTCCAGCACTTCTTCTCTGCTTTATAGGGAAGGACACATCATCTGCATAATTATTAAAATTTATTTAAAATAATTAGACCACAACTGAAAAATTGGGAGAGTAGTATACCAAAATAGATGTAGAATTAACACTTTCTAAATTACTTTTGCTTAAACTTTGTTATACTTAGTAAAGGTCAAAATATGCATGTTTACCAGAAATATTCTGTACATCAGAATAATCTGCTAAAACATACACACATAAATTGTGACAGTGTGTATTTTTTATTGCCTGCTTTATGATGTATTTAAATAACAAATAAAGGAAAGTAACTTTTTGTGTGGCTTCCAAGCCTTGTACTAAGTATGCTCCACAGTGTTTGGGGCCAGAATCCAAGCCAGACTCCTTCAATGTGAATGGAGAGATGCTCATCGATTCCACTATGAATTGAACTCAGCCTGAAAGGAGGCTTTGGCAACTGTTTCTAAATCCATGGAGACGGCTGTACGTGCAGTGTGCCGCCTTCTATGGGAGAAATATAGAAATGCAGTGGTTATTAATATTTTTTTTTAGCCAAAGAAAGACTCTTAAAAACAAAACTAGCAAAATTCAGATAAAACAACAATAAGGTAATGGTGAGAAAGATCATGTGCCACATGCTCTGGCTGTAATAAGTAACGAATCAAACTGGAACAATTATCATTTTCATTAAATAAAAAAAAAGATCAGGAGCATACATTGTCTGAGTATAATTACAGCAGGCCATTGTTGATATTACGTAGCAATATTCTATCAAATAGTGTAAACAGGGGCCATCTTTTGCACCACACTATTGTACAATTTAAAAATCAGTCTTGTGTTTTATGTGATTCAGTCAGTTTTGGTTTAAAAAGCAGACTTAATTTGACCGCAATGAAGAGCAATGTTTGACATTTCTTACCATTCATTCATTTTAGAAAATCAGCCAGCTGGAAAAACTGCTTTTTATGGTATTCGGTAAAGGAAAAACTGAGTTATAAAATTATCATGTCAGAATTTCCTGTAGGATGAATGAAAATGAAATAAAACTTCTTAAGTGATTTGATTACTAATTCTGAGATTTACAAACTACCTGGCAACTGTTGCAGTGTAGGAGGTGATAGGACCAGCAGTGCTTGTTGCGTTATTTTCAGTGAAAACAAATTCTCCTTGTGTAAATGATGTGACCAGTCCGTCCTGGGATGGGGGAGGTTGCCAGGCAAGTTTTTTTGCTATCGTTCATTATTATTTTCATGCTATCCTCGGTAAAGAGAAAAAATCCTGGTTCTATAGGAATCTTTCCAAACTGCGATGCCAGGGCTGAGTTTCCTCAGTTCCAGGTGCTTTGTCAGAATTGTAGTTCCCTGAGAGCTGGAACTCATGCATACCTGTGGAAGCAGATGAAAGAATAGGAATAAAAATAAGATACTGAATTACTTCTGCTGGTACATGTCTGAAAAAAATCTTCAAAGGTTATTATAATTATGACTGTTATTAGATATCATGTCTGGTTTCTGCATATTTAAATTCTTTCTGAGAGAGGTGAAACTTAGGCACTTAGAGATCCCAGGGGAATAATTGCAGAAATTATGACATATTCCACTTCTTGAACAAATTTCAATACCAAAGCTGCATTCTGCATACTTAGATTTCTTCTTAATTATACTTGGATGCAGGATAGATAGTCATTTTCTGTCTTACAAATGCATGTAGCCAATTAGTCTTGTAGACCATGAATACCCAATGACCTAACTCATTAAATGGAATTTTCCTTTTCTGTTGTTATGGCAAAAGAGTCTGCAAATAGCTAAATAGCATCATTCCCTGTGAGCTCAGCCTTGGCCAAGGCTACAAATCCAGTAACTTGAGCAAGTGAACAATTACTGGGTTTACCTGTACTCCTTACAGTATGCCCTCTTAGTCTTGTGAGTGTGTGTGTGTGTATGTATATATGTATTTTAAATTGATGGAGGCTGTTTGGCTCCTCTGCACTTCTGGTACTCAATTTTAATGCCAGTTTCGATGCTATGTGATGAATTTAGTCTTCCTGATTTCCTCCCATTCCCGAGAAATTCTGAGCCCAGAAGCTCTGTCTGGCCCACTGAGACATGGAGACCCGAGCTCTTTTTGCTCATGGAAGCAAAGATAAGAAAAACCGGTGATGTGTCTCTGAAGAAACCACTGCTTATATCAAATGACCAAACATAGCTGTTCTTTTCTTCTTCCCTCTGATTTTTTTTAATTATTATTTTTTGCATATCATGCTTGCCATTCTGTCATCTGAGAGTATGAAGATAACGTGTAGCTTAGACTGCCTCACAGGCAGGATTCATAGAGATGACTAAGGCAGAACATTATGACCAGAGAGAACCAAGGAACCACAAGACAATTGTGAAATGAGTTACAGAACCAGTATTGCTTTGAACTGGTTTTGCTAAGTTATGGTATTAATATGGTAAATAATGAATACATCGAGAGGACATGACTTGGTGATTGGCCTTGGTGCTTTTCAGTGGTAGCGGTAGCATGTTTTCCCAAGGGTGAGTGTCGCTTATCCAACATTTTGTCCTCCTCTTTTTCATAATATTGCGTGACATCTGAGACTTTGGTACTGTAGTGTTACAGCAGATACGGGGTTGTGATTTTAAAAGCTATGGTCTCAAATATTTTAGAAACAACAAAACCTCTCCATTCAGAGGAAATGTTCCCTGTAACATTTATGTATTGCTGGCATAGTTATCTCCAGTGCCTTCTTGACAAGTATTTGCAAAACTCCTCCAGGAATTTGAATTGAGTAACTGTTTTCTTGAAAGAAAAAAAACACCTTACTGTTTAGGAGAATGCTAAATGGTTACACTGGATTTAGTTTACTAAAATTTTGAGTATGTTCTATTTGTTGTTATTTGTAATTGCAGACTTCCCAGAGAAACATGAATGGAAATTTTAAATGTGCTATAAACAACTCTTAAACATCTCTTGAAAGTGTGCAAAAATATACATCTTTTCTACTATTAGGATTCTGCTACTGGGTCTGTAACTTGGGGCTTGTGCCCCTTCTGCTGTGTACCCCATACTTGTGGTCCAGGGAATTAACTCGAACTGCCTTTGGGGAGATGAGCTGGGTGCTCACTGTCTCCCTTGCTCTCCAGGGTTTACTTTGGGAATACTCTAGGTACATGCACAGGGAAGGGAAGGCAAGAGTTATTCCATGAAGTGGAGAATTATATATGTATCATCTGTGTGGTGTGTGTGTATATATATATACAGTATGTATATATACTGTAATGTAGATGTGATATTGCTGTTCTTATTTCTTCGTGTTCTTTTTTTCTGCCATTGACTGTTGGAGAAAATCCTGATCTTCTCTTTTACTGCTTGTACCTTAAAGAATCGAAACATTATTATCTGATCTGCATCTTCTTGCTAATTCACATGGGCCTTATGATGGAGGCCTTAAAACTTCTACATAACAGTTGCCACTAGGATCTGGTGGAAGTCTTTCAGGGAGCGGGGAGGGTCTGGAATGCAGCTTTGCTCACAGATATTAAAAGTTTGGAGTAAAATGTGAAACCATTTTTGATTCTCAAAACAGTGGCAGCAATAAAAGCAGTGAGTAAATTTAACTTGCTAGACAGTTGTAATTTACAGAATGCATTTGTCAAATAGTTTGGAAAGAATCCAGGGCACATTTAGATGAAAAAAAATAGAGATGGGCTCAGACTAAAAATGTGAGCTAAATGTCCTCCAAGGTTTGCAGAAATTATGCTATAAACTTCATTACACAGCTCAGTAATGGACAAAATCAAAAGGTGTTGTGGGGGGGATTTGGGGGAAAGTCAGATTTTTTTTCATATCTACTTGGCAACTAAATGCAACTGATTTGTCTTGGGGTCTTCCATTTAACTAATTGTAAAATTGGTGCTTCCTTTAAACTGTGTTAGTGCGTTTGGAAGTTGGGAGGTATAATTGATACATTGGGCTTTTTAGCCCAGTGTTTATTTGGCGTTTAATATCACTGTGTCTGTGAGTTGTTAAAAAATCTTCTTCCCTGAGTCTTTGTAATATGCAGTGTTGACTCCACTGTCACGTAAATCAATGTGATCTCATGAGTACAGCTTAGTGAAATCACCGAGAAGGGATAAAGAGATGCCCTATCATTGTAAACAACAAGTGTGGCTTTTAAAAAAAGGCAGGCAAATAGATGAGCTTGATGGCATCTAGAAGTTGTGCAGCATGCTACAGTTCCCTGCTTCTCTCAGATGCTGCTAATTGTTTTATTTGTCATAGGGCTGTTGCGGGGGGGAAGGTGTTACCCTTTTTGTGATTGATTGCAGAATTTTATGCTGAAGGGGAGCTTTTTCATTAGTTGGATGAAGCCATAATGGACTCTGTGCACATCTGACATTATTATTTGTTATTGTGTTAATAAGTAAATATCAGTTTATATTTCTGAACTGGATTTTCATGTTAAGCCATTACAGTACCACAGTTCTAGCCCTCAATTCTGACTTTTAATCCTGTAAGTTTTAGACAGTTTGAACTAGGGCTTTCTCTGCCCCACTTTCTTGCTGACACAGAATTTCCTCAGAGAATTTGATTATTTATGCTAAGCGTGTTTGTTTGTAGTTGCAGCTCTCTTCTAAGTGTAATTTATTATTTTTCTTTTCTAAGTCATCTCTCTTGTCTTTTATTTTCCAGGTTGGTGAGAGGCAGAGGGTTCTGGTAACAGAAGAATCCTTTGATTCCAATTACTATGTTGCTCACAATCCTTTCTATGAGCAGGTATGGTTAAATAAACAAAATAACATCTTTTTGTTTTATCTTTGCTTTCTGATAATCTCAGCAACACAGTGTGCCACAGTGCAAAAAAACAAGTAAAGAAATAAGAACATTTTCCAGGAAAGGTGTGACCATCAAGACTTGTTTATGAGATATTTTGTTTCTGTATTGTAAATACAATTTACCTGAAATTATGTTAAGAAATACACAGTGGCTCTTCGAGTATACAGCATGAGGAGGATACATGCTATATATCCAAATAACATTATTTGAATGGTCTAAGCAGCTGTTAATTATTGCAGTAATTTTAATTTCTGTGTCTCCAAACCATTGTTTTCTGAATAGCTGAATCTTGGTAATTTCCATACATCTTTCAGAAAATCCTTTCAGGCAATGCAATTCGCAAAAAAAAAAAAAAAATTTCAAATAATAGGAAGGGTCAGAAACTTCTTTAGATTAACACTCAGCCTGATATATTTTATTTCCTTCTATATACTTTCTATAAATGAATTGTTTCCACACAGAAACATTATCTTTGAGCTAGGAAGGAAGTACAGCATCTATTTTACAAAATTATTATTTTTGCTCAAAAGCAGATGACTTGCTGAAAACCAATAAAATTGGCTTTTCTGAATCATCATGATTTCATTCTGGTTTTGCCTTTGGCTTGTTCTCCATTTTCTTGCACTGAGCTGTCTAGAGTTTGCTTTTGCTACCTTTAGTTATTCAGTTGTCTGAATGTGGAGAGGCTATTGATGATGGCTGTGCTTATATAGTCACCAGTAGTGCTTTGTTTCTCGTTCTGGGTTATGTTACAGCATTTATTTATTTCTGCTTCTTACTAAGTGACATTGCTGCTCTTGAAATATCTGTTTCTATTAGATATCTGATTCACTAATTATTTTTTCCTCAGCTGCTTTTTTTTTTTTTTTTTGGATAAATCTCTTTTTTTTGGTTACAACTCTAACCTCTATCTAAGTCTTATATATCACTGTTTCTTGGTTTTGTAGCTTAACAGTCAGATTTGAGTAACGTGGGTTTCCATATAGAGATTTAAAAAAATTGCTTGGGGCTTTTTAGTGTTCACTGCTTGTTTTATGAAAGTTTCATTAATTAAAGGAAAAGCAGTACATGCAAATAAAAAAAGGGTTGATGTTTTATGGGGTGTTTGTACAGCACCTAATGCAGCTCTTGATTGGGACTGGTAAAGAATACATGAAATACAAATGATAACATAGGGAGTAATTTTAAATTTTATTATGGAAGAAATACTTCCCATTATTAAAACGTATGTCTTTTCCCTAAAACCTTATGTGTGGCATGTGTGACAAGGGTAATATCCTACTATTCGCCCAGGTAAGCACAAGACTTGGTGCTAGTGACTAACTTTAATAGCAGTATATTTAGTGATAGTAAACTGAAAACCACTCGAGTCACTAAATATCGTATTATACTTTGGAAGCTGAAGCTCAGAGTCCTGGTGTAATGTTCTGTTAACTCAAACAGTTATCAAACCTATTCTCTCTTCACTAAGCTCATCTATATTAAAAGAGTTTGCTATTAAAGCCACATCGATAGAGCTACACTGACAGACTTCCTGGTAGAACTGGAGGCTTTGGTGATATAGTTTAAGGTAGTTCGTTGAACAGAGTAGTCTAACCTGACCAAAGGGTACTTTGCCAGAACAACAGTCAAGATGAGGGTTTCTGTTGGTATAACTTTGTTTCTTAGAAATATGGTTGGGGATTTTTTCCTAACAAATACTTACATCAGACAAATGTATGAGTGTACGCCAAGCCTGGCTGCTTGGTTGTTTACAATAGCTCCCAGATATTTTCACTTAACCTCTTTCTTTTTCTGAAGTGGTAGTCACTTACCCATGCCTGTCCCTGAGGTTTTATATTTAGTTACTGCCATTTCACATATGGAGATACCAAGATTTACAGAGGTCATGGGCACAGTGATACTTAGTGACCTGATTTTCCTTTGATTTAAATTTGCCTAAGATGAATTATGTGGGAAGAACTGTGATCTAGTGGCATTGTAATACTGTCTCAGCATTAGGATCTTGGCTTTGTGTTTGCCACTTAGTTCCAGTTAGTCTCAGCTCGCCCATCTCTGAAAGGCAAAGATGCCTGCTTTTCTTGGAAGATGCTTAGGAAGCTCAGCAGAATCCTAGGACCTGGAAACTCCTACAGTCATGAACACCTTGAGCCTTCAGGGAAAAAGGAAAACTACTGGTGGTGATTTCTTCCAAGTGGGACAACCAATACTTGTGATAGGTGAAAACGGGCAGGCACTGTTTGGCAACAAAATGCTCTCCAAATGTGGTTGGCATAGAGTTTTCTTGTGCAAATCCTCTGCACGTGTTGTCTAAAAATCAAGCCATTTTAAGGCATTTCAATTTCAGCATCCAAAAATCAAGATATACATATGTGCTCATCACCTTTGAAAAGCTTGTATTTGTGCACGGATGAGCTGCAAGTAAATGTGATTAAATAAGTCCCTGTGATTCAATTTTTCATTGTTTAATTGGGAAATTACTCTGCTTTTCTTTTTTTTTAACTGCTTCTCTATTTTTAGACCTTTTTTATGCCATTGTTCTTCCAGAAAAAAATCTTGCTCCCGTATATTGGGCTCTTTCTTTTGTAACATGTGTGACCTAGGAACATCTGTTACATGGTGTCTTTTTTGTGAAGTTCTTATGGGACTGTCTGATAACACGGTTGTGCAAATTCAGGAAAGGGTGGCATTAGTTGCTGACCAAGAAACACACTCATCCACTTTTACAAGCATTCATTGTCAATGATGTATCTCAGCTGCAAAGGACCTGAGCAATCAAAATAAGGGCTTGTGCAAACAGAAACAAGGGCATAATTTCTGTCCTGAAGCATTTACAAACTCAAAAACATTTTTTTTTTTAAAAAGTGTCATGGGATAGATATGAAAATAGGAAGCTTTACAGCAGTCTGTTGGAATTGTGTAGTACAAGTGCCCTTGGGAACTGTTTGGGTCTGGATTGGGTCTGGTGGTGAATGGAGTGAAATCCAGTTGGTGGCCGGTCACAAGCGGTGTCCCCAGGGCTCAGTTCTGGGGCCGGTTTTGTTCAATGTCTTCATCAATGATCTGGATGAGGGGATTGAGTGCACCCTCAGCAAGTTTGCACACGACACCAAGCTGGGCGGGAGTGTCGATCTGCTCGAGGGAAGGAAGGCCCTGCAGAGGGATCTGGATAG
>WAAD01028225.1:0-18602 GCA_013389945.1 Fregata magnificens
GGTCTTTTCCAACCTAAATGATTCTATGATTCATTTCAGCAAGGAATGGAAGCTGCATGCCTCAGTCTGCAGATTTATGAATACAACTGCTGTTGGCATGGGGAAACACCCATGCAACAATAAAATGGCCAGTGCAAAATGTTCAGCTGGTGATATCTTCAATAACACATGGGTATTCATAAATCAACCCATATTTAAAATAAATAGAGAACAGAGCACAGGAGAAGAAAGCTTTGGACAGAGTCAGTTAGTTTTCAATTTAGGCAATAAAGCTAGAGATAGATCCGAAGTTGTAAGCAGGGCATGTTTGATATTTGTTAAGGACCTAAATGCCGTTGAAGAGAAAAAAAGTCTTTTAATTGGGGTATGGATAATGAGGAGGGGAAAGATTATAATTATGGGGGAAAAGAAAGAGTGCAAGTGCACTGAGGTAGATAAATAGAAATTCCTCATCCAAATACAAGATTTTTTTTTAGTGGAGAAGTAAAAAATTTCAAAAAAACCCTTTAGAATGAAAATATCACCCCCTAATAAAGTGCAAGTGATTTAATTAGTATTTACTTTCTGTATTTTAGTAAGTAATTCCTAAAAAAATATGATAAAATAGTCAATGGATTATATCTCCATTGTGTTAACTATTGGAAATATTAGTAATGTTTTGTTTATAAACCTGTTTTTTTATAAATTGAAGGAATTACAGAAAAATACTTGGTTGATCTATTGTTGCTTTTTATTATGTGCACAAATCCTTCTGACATTAAAAAAATTAACATTTTCCTATAATTAAGGGAGGAAAGTTTCCTGAAGTTTCCTAATAATAGTCTGTAAGATGTGGATTCTCAGTATCATTCCCATACCAAATGTCTCAGGAACGTGTGTAGTTTTGGGTGACTATGCTAGATGTTCTAAAAGAGTGAAAAAGGTCCTTTTATTTTGCTTTATGATCAATATTTTAGGATCGTAATCAAATAGAATATGTACGCTTTCTTGTAAGAAGGGTCTGTCCAAGGTGCCTGGTTTGATGAAGAAATAAAACATACAAATGGTAACTTAAGGTACCCACAAGATAAAAACATCTATAAAATATGAAAAGACAGCCAGATCTATCAACACTTTTAGAGAGGCTGTTTTCTGAAGATACATTAGACCGCTTGTTAGCAGGATTCAGTAGTTTTTTTAGAACTTTGTTTTCAAAATTCCTTGGGAAATGTCTAATGTTTGGGAAGGGAAGGAAGGCCTCAGAAATGCTTCTTTTCAATAAATGTTTAGCAAAAACTTGTTAAAACCTTTAACCAAGTATAAATGATTCTAGAACGAGTGGGTAGAGGGACACTCTTTCTTCTTAGTGTTGTGATGAGCAAAGATGCCTTGCTTTCTCAGTCTCCTTTCAGTGGTAGCAGCCCTCTATCACACACATAACTCTTCCTAATCAGTCTCTCTGCCTGTCAGCGCACCTACATATTCATGATGCTTCTATGCCTTAACAGGATTTGTGAGTGTATTTGTAAAGAAGAGCAAATAGATTTAGTCTCACATAATAGATGTTGGAGCTATGTATTCCCCCGTCACTCTTTAATCAGTTCTAGAAGTTTCTTTGTGCATATTTCAGTTTATCTTTTAAATTTCAATATACATTTATTATTTCTTACTGCTTTGCATAGATCTTTTCACAAGTTAAAAGGGTGTTTTTATCAGGTTGCTGATAGAATAATGGGGATTGAAATTCATTTGAGTTGAGCAGAAAGATAACACTTGTGTTTCCTTTAGGACTGAGATGGAAACAAAGTAGCGATAAAAGGGATAAAAGCAGCACACAAGCTAGTCTGTAGATGTATTGTGTAATGTAGTCATTTCAGAGTGAGTAGCAAACAGCCATTGTTCAGAAGTATAATTTTTAACAACTTTTTTACTGTGTTGTTAGTATAAAATTCTGCTATGACGCAGCACAGTAAGTGCTTGTAAAATTAAAACAAATAGTGCATTTTTCTTAAACTGGCAGAATTAGTTGCTCCTTTGTACAATGAATATCTCTCTCCATTGACTATAGAGAGGGCCTGGACTATGTGGAGGACTTGATTAAGGCTAGATGAGTAAATGAGGAAAAAATGAGGAAAGATGAATCCTAAGCAATATATTAAAAAATTAAAAATTGTTTTTACTGACAGTATTTAAAAGGTAAGGTCTTTTAATGCTGTGTAAAGTTTGGACATGTTAGCATATGGCTCCATAACATATCCATGACATAATTCCAGTATGTTTGCTTGCAGATGTGCTCCCAGTGAAGCACTGATGTTATAAGGACTACTTAGGTATCATAAAAAGTAAACCAAATTACAGTATTTTGTACTCTTCTGTCATGCCCATTCCCACCAAGACAAAGTCTGACGGGAGTAGGATTACTGCCATTATAATGCTAGTGGTACAAACAGTATTATTGCAGCATTACCAGCTCTAGGGACACATTGCAACCCCACTAGTTTTGTCTTCCCATGATTGAACGGGAGAGCTCTTGCACAGATAAAATTGTTCCATATATGCCTTGTCAGGTAATTTGGACATTCTGAGTGATGGCTGAAGAGAAGGGGGAGAGTACTCCCTTTCAGCTCAATCTGGTTATCTTGTATTGAGGTTATATATCAAGGTACATCATGAGGATTATCGTGACAGATGCTCCATCTCATTAATTGTACCAATCTAATTAAATGCATGCAGTAAAAACAGACTCACAGTTAAATGGTCACATATTAACTCATTTGTCTGTACAGCCTCTCTTCTGAGTTGGCTCCAAGTTAATTATGAGCGTTGTGGAGTGTTGATGCACAGTGCAGTGCATTTGCATCCTGTCTTCCCAGACCACATTGTCTTTCTCTTAGTGTTAGTTTCAGTCTGATTATATCATTGGCATGTGTCCAGGTTTTGGCTGGGATAGAGTTAATTTTCTTCCTAGTAGCTGGTATAGTGCTGTGTTTTGGATTTAGTATGGGAATAATGTTGATAACACACTGATGCTTTAGCTGTTCCTAGGTAGTGCTTGTACTAAGTCAAGGACTTTTCAGCTTCCCACGCTCTGCCAGATGCACAAGAAGCTGGGAGGGGGCACAGCCAGGACAGCTGACCCAGACTGGCCAAAGGGATATTCCATACCATATGACGTCATGCTCAGTATACAAGCTGAGGGGAGCTGGCCAGGGGCAGCAATCACTGCTCGGGGACTGGCTGGGCATCGGTCAGCAGGTGGTGAGCAACTGCATTGTGCATCCTTTGTTTTGTATATTCTTTTATCATTATTATTATTTTCTCTTCCTTTGCTGTCCTATTAAACTGTCTTTATCTCAACCCACAGGTTTACTTTTTTTTTTCCAATCCTCTCACCCATCCCACTGGGGGGGAGGGTGAGTGAGCAGCTGTGTGGTGCTCCGTTGCTGACTGGAGTTAAATCACGACAAGGTGTCTCACCAAAGGTCATCACAGAAGCATGCTGCCACCTGGCTGTTGTTATGAGACGAGATTAATTTTAAGATAGACTTTAATTTATTATGAAAAGTAGTATCTGACTGATTACTGAACTTCATGGCCTCAGAGATCCCTTTTTATGCATAGTTTTTCTATCACAAGGTTCCAAATGGAACATTGAATGCTTTTCTGCATTACAGTGCCTTCAGAGATGTTGTAATGATGCTGATCAGTGCTGACATCTTAATTTCGTTTCAATTTTTCTCTGATTAATGCATGTGTAATAATTATCTTATGGCAAAGGTCTCCACATAACAGACTTTATTTGCTTCCCTAGACTTAATGAAAATCATGTGCATGATACATTATGCTGATATCTTGTCCTTTATCATTTGGAATGTATATAGGTAATGGTGCATAATATAGCAGAACAGACTGACATATGGATCACAAAAGAATAACCATCTATGCCCTGGAGAATATAGAGGTCATCTTGTCTTCCCATTTATACTTCAAGTAACTGAGAAAATAGATTAGCCTATATTGAGGATTTGGCATGTAGTGAATGAAAAATATAAACTGAGATTAGCAGGTCACACAAACTGAATACAACATACTTGCTTGATGAGGAGTAACACGTCTTCATGCTTTTCTTGCACTCTTCAGCCTCTGGATTATAAAACTCCTGGTTTGAATCTTGGTTTACAGTGTGGAGTGGCCAGTTAGGAGAACAAATTCAGAATTGATACCGTGTTTTTCACAATTTTCATGAAATGTAAGTGGGAGTAATAGAACCTCATATTACACTTGGAAAAGGGGCTATTAACTAATTCCAATGCACAGATCCTAGTTTATAAAATTGTTCTGGATTTATACAGGGTAGCTGAGAACAGAGTGCATAGATCACAGATTGCAGCCATAAGACACGGAACTTGCTATTTGGCAGAGGTGCATGTAGTCTCTGCCTCCCAAATGACAGACACAATAATTAGGTGAAAGAACAGGATGAATCTTGTAGGAAAGGAGACAATGTAAGTTATGCAAAGAGCAACTGATTAATGTAAACACATTGTAAGTAAATGATTGATTAATAGGCATGACTAATACATGAATTAAATCATATTTTTTAGCTGCAAACACTATGGTCTCACATTTTAAAACTGTATATAATTACAGTGATTATGCATGCAAATCAGATAATGACACATACAAGTAGCCACTTAGATGCACAACTGGCCATTTGCATATAAATTTGCATGCAGTCACATTACACGCTCATTAAGTATGGAACTTTGATTAATTTTGTGGGCACTGTCATTCTCTGAATGAAGTAGATCCTCAGAGGAAAGTAATACATGACCATACAGTTAAATAAGGCGCCTAAGCACCTGAAAACAAATTTAAAGTTACACAGGCAAACCTTACTTCTAACATTTTCTAATCTCTGCATGGTTAATTTTGCAGCCTTAATGTTTTTTGGTTTTTTAACATTGCTTTTGAATTGTGTAATTAGCATTCAGACTGAGCCATACATACCAGCATTAACTTTTTATATCTAAACAGATTTTTAAGGTGAGATCACTGTCCTTGTGATTTTGAAATCTAATGTTCTTCAGGCTACCGTGACCAGGCTGGGTAAATGTTAACTCATTTTCAAAAAGGGTAGCCTTTTCAAAAGCACAGAAGTAACTCTGAAGCCTGTCCCATTTTCACAAGGTGACTTAGTCATTTAGAACCTAAGTCCCGGAGACTGCCATTGGAGTTAAGACTCTTGAATCACTTGCATGTCTCTGGATATCCTATCCAAATCTCTTTGCTCCTAAATGTCTAAGGAGCATATTTTAATAGTTGTACAATTACCTAAAATATTTATGGGTGATCAATGAGAATTTAATGTTATTTTATTATTTGACATATAAATTGCTTATGGCTACCTTTGTCTCTAGCTAAATGTCTTTGCAAATCTGGCCTTAAATAACTTTTGAAAAAATTGTGGCTTAAAATTCCAATTAACTTAGGTAGTTTACAATGTTGACTCAATATATTAACTCTCCATATTTTAGCATTTTTCATCAATCATCCATCAAAAAAATAAATAACAAATTAGTTCAAAATCTTGATCTTTAATCCTCACTGTAACCATTGTAGCATGAAGACCTTTGGGGGAAAATCCGGAGAACTGAGGTCTGAGTTTCTAATTGATTTTTCTTTAATCCATAAATGTTCCCCATCGTCTGTGACTGTAAAACATTATTGTAAAATGTAAAGTGTTATTGAAGAAGAGCACTCCCTAGGTTCTCAAAGATACCTGCAAGTCCCACAAACAATAATCTGTTGGTTAATCAAGTACCACTTTTACTTTTTAAGTACTTTTAGGACAGATTTTATTTTCTCCCATGCTTGTGATAAAATTTTTGAGTCTACAGTTAAAGTAGAAATCTGTGAGACTTCTACGGATGCCTGGAACTATTAGTTTTAGTGTCATGTCAGTTTGGAAATTCTTACCTCAATTAACAATTAGAAGGGGCTATTGGGTCAATAGTCTTTCAAGGTTCACAGGTGTGATATATAATGTCCAAAACTCAGTGAACCCTAAACCCTCTTTGCCAGCTCTTGCTCTTGAATAGCATTCACAAAGACCATCACATTTTAAATCTGAAAAGACAGCTTTGTTACCTTTTAATGATGGAGTAAGACTGAGAAGAATAGAAAAAATTGTTTGTGTGAACTTTTGTCTGTAAGTTTATTTCTAATGAACTTCCCTCCTTTTCACAAAGGACAAAACCCCCCTTTGTTTTAGTCCATGAAATATTCAGTTAGACCAATATAGTTTGGCTTGCTTTCAAACTTGTGAGTGTTTTTGAAAGGAGGCCCAGTGTTTGTAAATATCACTGAGTCACAGAACAGCTGAGGTTGGAAGGGACCTCTGGAGATCATCTAGTCCAACAGGGGTCAGCTAGAGCAGGTTGCTGAGGTCCATCTCCAGTCAGGTTTTCAGTATCCCCAAGGATGGAGACTCCACAACCGTTCTGGGCAACCTATGCCAGTACTTGACCACATTCATAATAAAAAAAGCTTCTTCATAAGGTTGAGTGGAATTTCTTGAATTTAATTTGTGCCCATTGCCTCTTGTCACTGTGCACCACTGAGAGGAGTCTGGCTCTGTCTTGTTTACTACCCCCCATCAAGTCCTTATAAACATGGACAAGATTCCCCATGAACATCCTCTTCTTGAGGCTAAACGGCCCCTCTCAGTCACTTGTATGTCAGATGCGTCAATCCCTTAAATCCCTTCAGTCATCTTTGTGGCTCTTCACTGGACTCACTCCCATATGGCCATGTCTTTCTTGTACTGGAGAGTCCAGCAGTGGACACAGCACTCCAGAGGTGGCCTCACCAGTGCTAACAAAGGGGAAGAATCACCTCCCTCAACTTCCTGGCAATGTTCTCCCTAATGGCGGCCAGGATGCTCCTGGTCTTCTTTGATGCAAGGATGCATCACTGGTGCATTTCTCCTGCCTGTTGAGGTCGCTCTGAACAGCAGCACAACCACCTGGTGTATCAACATTTCCTCCCAATTTTATATCTAAGGGTGCACTCTGTCCCATTGTCCAGCTCATTAATGAAGTTGTTAAACAATATTGACTCAGTACCGACCCCTGGGGTACTCCACTAGTGGCTGGCCTCCAGCTGGATTTCCTGTCACTGATCACAAGGCTTTCAGACCAACAGTTTAGCCAGTTTTCAGTCCACCTCATTGTCTACTTACCTATCCTGTACTTCATCAATTTGTCCACAAGGATGTTGTGGGATACAGCATCGAAATGCTTGCTAAAGTCAAGGTAGACAACATCCAATGCTCTCCCCTTGTCCACCAAGATAGTAATTTTATGATAGAATGCTGTCAGATTGGTTAGTCATGGTTTTCCCTTTGTAAATCCATGCTGACTACTCCCAGTCATCATCTTGCCCTTCCTATGTTTGGAAATGGCTTCCAGGAGTATTTGATCCATCACTTTTCTAGGGATTTGACGTAGGGCTGACTGGGCTGTTCTTCCCGCCTTTCTCGCCTTTCTCAAAGATAGGAATGACATTTCCTTTCTTCCAGTCCTCAGGAGCCTCCTCCAAACACCATGACCTTTCAAAGATGGTCAGTGGCCTTGCAGTCATAGAATCATAGAACAGTTTGGGTTGGAAGGGACCTTTAAAGGTCATCTAGTCCAACCCCCCTGCCATGAGCAGGGACATCTTCAATTCGATCAGGTTGCTCAGAGCCCTGTCCAACCTGACCTTGCATGTTTCCAGGAATGGGGCATCTACCACCTCTCTGGGCAACCTGTTCCACTGTTTCACCACCCTCATTGTAAAAAATGTCTTCCTTATATCTAGTCTGAATCTACCTTCTTTTGGTTTAAAACCACTACCCCTTGTCTTATTGCTGCTCATATGTCTAGTTTGTTTAAATGCTCCCTTACCTGATCCTCCATCACGGGTAAGTCTTCCTTGCTCCAGACTTCCCCTCTGATCTCAGTGGCATAGGATTCCTGAAGAAAAATCTTACCAGTAAACACCAAAGTGAAGAAGGGACTAAGTACCTCAGCCTTTTCTAAGCCCTTTGTCACCAGGTCACCTGTCCCATTCAGCAGCAGGACTACATTTCCCCTTTTGCTGCTAATACACCTGTAGAATCCTTTCTTGCCCTTCAAATCCCTCCCCCAGATTCAACTCCAGATAAGCTTTGACTTTCCTAACCCTATCATTGTATGCTTGGACAGTGTCTCTAGAGATCCCTGGTTACCTGTTCCTGCTTCCACCTCTTGTACACTTTTTTCTGATGTTTGAATTTAGTCAGGAGCTCCTTTTTCACCCATGCAGGCCTCCTGCCACTGTTGCATGGCTTGTTGCGCGTGGGAATGGACCATTCTTGAGCATAGAGGACGAGATCCTTGAAAGTCAATCCGCTCTCCAGGACCCCTCATCTCTCCAGGATGGTCTCCCATGGGATGCTTCCAAGCAAATCCCTGAACAGACTAAAATCTGCTCTTCTGAAGTCCAGGATTGTGATCCTGTTATTTGCCATGTTTCCTCCTCTCAGGAGAAATCCTCTCCTTTTTTTTTTAAACATCTTTTTGTTTGCTTGCTTGTTTGCTTTTAAAGAACTGTATTATATGGGTACTAAAGTTCAGTTATGCCTGTAATTATTTGTAAGTATTGGAGGAATGTTAACTGTAACAGAAAGTGTCTATTCTTGAAGACAGAAAATACAGTATACTTAGTACTTAGATTGTAGTTTGGCTGATTCTTGGAAGACTTGTGATGAAATCGTATAGCAGGAATACTGAACAAAATAGTAATAAACTAGGGGAATAGATGCTGTGTTGGAATGAAATATTATTGTTGGCAATGACTTTTAAGCTGATAATAATTCATATTATCCCCATGTGCAGTGCAAGAAGGAAATATCTGAGGCTTTTAGAGGAGCCATAAAAGGTTATTTTACTTCTCACGGATATCAGTCCTTAATAGAAAACAAATGAGAATCACTTGGTACAAAAAAATCAACATTTAAAATGCATTTCATTTTGTGGTAAATAGAGCAAAGCATGTATGATAAACAAGACCACTTCTTTTGTAAGCTCTTCAGAACAGGACTGTGTATCTATTTAAGGTGATACGAGACCTTGAATATTTTAATGACAAAGTAGAAACTAAAAATAATAGTAGTAATTAATATTAAACATCCATGTTAAAGCATGAACCTAAGAAATTCTTGAAAACTCTACAGTGATCTCCTCCAAGCCATTTCCCTGTGCTACACAGATACCTACAGAAAACCTACATTCAATATGTAAATGTACTGGGTCTGGCTGAGGGGGAGCTGCTTTTCCCCCTGGCAGCCTGCTGTGCTCTGTGCCGGTGGCTGGAGGCGGCACCAGCGTTTGGCTGTGGCCGGGCGGTGCCTGCCCAGCCCCGGGGCTGGCTGGCGCTGGCGCTGGCGCTGGCGCTCTCNCTGGGAGGGAGGAGGAAGCGGGGGGCATTCCTGGTTTGGGACATTGGTCTGTGTCCTCGGGAGCAGCCGCGGCACGTGCTGGGCCCCGCTTCCCGGGCGGGGGCTGGGCGTCGCTGTGGTGAGAGGTGGGGAGTGGGGTCTGTGTTGTCCTTTTCCTTTTTTGTTTCCGCACGTGGTCTTTGTTTCATTAAACTGCTTTTGTCCTGACCCACGAGGTTTCTTTCCACCTCATTTTCTCCCCCTGCCCTGCTAAGGAGGGGAGTGACAGAGCGGCTTGGTGGCACCTGGTGTCCAGCCAGGGACAAACCATCGCAGTAAACTACATTTATTTATATCTTTTTGTTCAGTTCCAATTACATATGAAGCCCATTTTTCCTTGCCTATGTGTAGGGTACTCATACATTCCTGAAGTGTTATGGTAGTTCCTGAATTTATTTAAATTACAAGGTTTTATTTAAAAGTATCCATTGTATAATAAAAACTAATTTGCATTAAAATAATGAGGTATTTAGTCTAAATTATTCTAGTGAGAGTAGCTATGAAAATTGTTTTGAAGGATTTATTTTCCACTTACGAGTTTCTTTCTTAATGGGGATTACATCCTCAAAGGAGAACAAGTAACTGATAAAAATAGGGTTTTGCCTTCAATAGTATTTTCACTCCCATTATCTTGTTGTAGAATAAGATGTTAAATCTTTAGAACTTGAGACAATAAAATAATAACCATCCCTAAATCCTTACTGTAGGTCAAAGAGTTTTAAATTGTTGGCTACTTGCATTATAAAACTCACCTAACATAGTTATTCAAGGTCTCACAATTTTCTTTTCTGCTTTGTTCAATTGTATGGAAGCAGTTCTCATTTGATTATATTATACAACAAAAACAAATCTCTGGATTTACTACATGCTAGTGGCTTTATTAATAAAGTAATTTACAACCCAGTGATGGGGCTTGACTACTGCTGAAGAGTCATAAATCTGAAGCAAATACAAAAAGCAGCCCTTTTGTGAATATATGTAATACTCCTTGGGTACATCCATGGACAGTTTTTCCAACATCACAGCTGGAATGCATACTCAAACTTGTCTGCCATCCGCCTGGTACCATGATGATGATACTAACCGTAATGAACTCAGTGCCCTGCTAGCCTATGCTTAGTTAGACTCAGTGGTATCATCCTTATAACCACGGAGCATCATTCCTACTCCAATCCTACCCTTACACAAACCTGTAGAGCTGAAAATCCACACTGGTGAAAATTACACTGGTGTAAACCAGCACTTAGTTCTGAGATGAGTTTCTGTGTCCATACTGTCCTATGTGCGCTGCTCTTTAGTCATGTCCCACAGTGGTGTTTACACAGGCTCTGTGTACCTGATAGAGAGATCCTGTGCCTGCTCTCCTGATCCACCTCCTCTGTTCTTCAGTCTTTGCAGTCAAGCTGTTTAGCTCACCAGTAAAACACTTCAGATGATACAGCAGTGCAAGCTGGATGCTGAACCTGGCTTTTACAGCTTTTCTAAATGAATGTGTTCTGCTCTTGTAATAAATGCTGTAACAAGAGGCAAGTTGCAGGTACCTCCCAGGATGACAGAGAAACACAATTCTGGATGAGATTGGTGGTGCAGGCTGAGGAAGAGAAAGGAAATTATGTTCATGTTTTGCTTTATTTTTTCTTCTTTAACCATAAACTATAACACTGTTTCTTTTGTCTTAGTTCAAGAGAAGGTGAAAGATAATTTGTTCAAATCTGAAATTCAGAATAAAGGCCTCCAATGAATTTGGCTTAGTGCTACATTGTATCTGGTATTGTGAGGTAATTAACATTAGTATTTAGAGAAATAATTTATTTTGGGTCAAGCCTTCTAAAATAATGTAGTTAATTAACAAGTACAAATAGGAAAGCTTCTTTGCCTAGATTCTGCTTTGCTTTAGGCTCTGAGACATCAAAACAACATTTTTTTTCATTAATTGTCATCTAGTTAAAGAAAGCAACAATTAAAGATAATCACTATTAGAATATATGAACTTGGCAAAATAATTTTTTTTTAAATGATAACAATGTTTTCCATGTAGTTAATGAGCTACCTGTGGCTGTTTGGCCATGGCCTATAATTTTGACAGGTGGAATCACACTTGATGAGTACATGATCTAGGAATGTATGTATATGTCACGGAAAACTTATGTTCCCAAATGGGATGATATTAATGGCCCAGTAGGCAGTACCCTTTTGTCTGAACTCATAGTGTTAGAAAGTGCTGTGATGTCCAGGTTTTCAACCTTCTGATTAGTTTGGAGGTGGAAGACCACCTTAAGGTAAAAAAAAGGTTTCATATTATTCTTGCAAGAATTCGGGTTCTAAACAGCGTAGTCTAGAAAAATATAAATTGACTTAGTAATGCCTAAGCTTTTCCTTCCTATATTGACTATTCAGAATACTGTTATGTTGCTGTGTTTTTTGAACTAATCTTTCAAATCTGAATGCTTTTTAACAGGAATTAAAGAGAGTGCCTCACACTTCAAAACACATTCTTACAAAGTGTTCAGCTTTCCATTTAAAACTCAGGAAAGTTCAGCAAAAAACCTTCAAATACTTATGGCCTTTTTAGATAACATATATATATATATACACACACATATATGAAATATTTACTGTATATTTTTCAGGAAAACTATTTTCAAGTAAGTATTTTATTAGCGTGCATCTAAGTAGGGCTAAATAGGCTATTTAGTTATTGTAATGCAGAAGTTTCTTGGATAATTCAGATTAAACTTGTTGCTAAGAATTCTTTTCTTTGTATCCTTGGAAAAATTGCAAGACTGTCTATGGAATCCAGGTTATACTTATCTCAGTTTTGAGAATGAACAG
Source organism: Fregata magnificens (assembly GCA_013389945.1). Classification (NCBI taxonomy): domain Eukaryota; kingdom Metazoa; phylum Chordata; class Aves; order Suliformes; family Fregatidae; genus Fregata; species Fregata magnificens. Next base: position 12,335 of record WAAD01028225.1, read on the forward strand.
TAGATACAGTTCTGGGAAGGGGCAAACAGAGTGAAGAGTTGTATGAACATTTTAAAGACATCTAGAATGTCTGTTTTGGAGAAAGTGATTTCTGAACTTTGGAAGAAGTCCAACGCAAGCAATTTATTAAGTGTCCTAGGGATATGTAGCAGGAAATTACAAACTGCTCAGTTTATCATCAGTTGTAAGAAAGGATTAAATATGACTCTAACAGATAAAAAGATTAAGATAGACAATCTTGTTTAAAAATAGTTTCACTGCCATTAAATGGCCAACATTCCACAAGGGAAACAGTCACAGCTTTTCCACCTATACAAAGATTTTACATGGATAGAGTCCAGAACAGAAAAATTGGTGACCAAAAATAAATGCTTGTTTTCTTCAGAAACAATTGTGTATAATCTTAATATTACAATAATATTTGAGTAAAAAGTGGTAATTTGACCATGGAAAAGGAATATACCAAAAATAGCGGCTGTTGTAGTTTCTGAGTCTCATGTGAGCAGAGCTGTAGTGGGAACCTGGGGAAGATTTCTGATTTTGTTGATGACACATACCAGGGCCATGATTCTGCTGCCAGAAGATCAGATAGGGCCATCATCCAGATCTCTTCAGGAGTATTGGTAAGGAATTCTCTTTTCCTTGATGGAACAGTTTCCAAGTCTGTACAAGGAACAGAATGAAGAAAAAGTCCTGCTTCTTTCTTCCTGACCTTGTCTACATGTGCTGGTCAGGTTCTTTGGGCCCTGAATATTTCCAAATAACAAGGAAATCCTGTAAAATTGTTTATTCAAAATTGACTTTAAAATATTCCAATAAATCCTTATGCCTTATCAATATTTTACTCAATCATTTCCTGATTATCTGACCACCAGCTTTATTCAAAGGCTTTGCCTGCAATATTCAAGATCATCAGGACTGTGTCACGGCTCTTCCTTTTTCCTGAAGACTGTTGGTGCAGGCTACTGTAATCGTACATAATGATTTCACTGTAGTCTGTATAATTTCAAATGGAGAAAAAGGCCTTTGTCTTAAAATACTCTCTGAAGAGAAAATGAACTTCATTGTGGAGCTTTGGGTCTATTTTGAGCCCAACTTCAAGAGCAACCTTTACATTAAAAGATATACAGCTATATATATGTGTGTGCAATCTACACATAAACCCAAACTGATTCATTGTAATAAGTCTGTTGCTAGGAGGCTTTAGTACAATGGTCTAGGTGACTAAAACTGGAGAAAAGATAATTGTGATATTATCATGTAACAAAACAGTTATAAAAATGAGGTTTTATCTCTGAGCATATCAGAAAAGATGGTTTGGGTGTGTGAGCTGTAGTCCTAAGCAGCAACGCAGTAGCATTTTACAGTATCATTATAAAACTGCAGTGGGAGAGAGTGTTGCCAGGAGAGATACTCTGAGGACTGACTGACAAAATTGGAAAAGTTCTTGTTCGTTAGTACATTGCTGAGTTAGGAGCTGGGAGAGACCAAATGAACTGAGGCCAGGCCACTGTTACTCCAGGCAATCATGCCTGACAGGTCTACTTAGAAATCTAACAGTGTTGATTTTAGCTAATGAGACGTTCATCCCACACCAAAGCTATCTCTAGCATAGTTCCAATATAATTACTTTTACTCTCTTTTATGGTCTGCTTTATTGAATTACCAACACGTTTCTGACAGAACTGGCCTCTTGCTTCCATGCTGTATGTCTGTAGATCACCTGATGTATGTGACTGTGGGCAAATAATAGATTATCTTTGGGATATCTTTGGAAGCTGAGTTTGGTTGAAGTTACACTCCTCTAGGCGATAGAGCCAGCCTAAGTACTTTTGATACATTTATTTTCAGTGTGATGAAGTTTTGCCTGTGAGTGTACTAACACTTGTTCCAGCACAACAGTAAGACAGAGGTGGTTAAGTGTGGCTGTGGGCAGAGTAATACTGTTCAATAAGTGTGAACTAGTGGTAGCAGCCCTGCAGACACGTGTCTAGCCAGAGCCTAAACTGAGAGTTGGGCCATTCAAAAGATTGGGCAAAGCAAGTGGGAGAAGGTAAGATACTTTCTTTATCTAGATATGACTTCTTGGGCTGGCTTTTCTGTGAACAAAGCCATTGCAATAGATGCTCCTTTTCAGTACCTTAGCTTCTTTTCTATATTCACATTACAGTGTGTGGGATTTCAATACTCTGGCTGTAAACTGGTGCCCAGTATTTCCAAACAATCCAAGCTGAAGAACTGGACTCACTCTTTCAGCAAACTAGAGGACTTTCAGGTAGAAGCAGCTATTTTTAAAGCAATTTTTAGAGTTCCAGAGTAGGGTTAGGCTGTCCACATAAATATTGATTATTTGAACCCTACTCCCTTCTGATTTGTGTAAGAAATTTTGTTGATGACTTTCTTTTGAATGTATTAGAAAGAAAAAAGTAGGAGGAGGAGGTGGTGGTGCCGTTTAAAACATGACTGCCCATTTGAAAAACTAATTTGTCTCTTAAGTACAATACTCTATTTTGTGCATTGTTCTGTGGCTAAGCCTACCTATTTGGTAGCAGAAGTTAGGTACTGATGAACCATTCAAGAAGAAAGGGAGTGAATACACAAAAAAAGGAGAAAGCATGATTACGCTGCAGGGATGAACTCTCAGTGTTATCCTGGTGTTTAAAGAATTTCTTAATGTATAGAGTGGCTAGTCTTTTAAAGAACTACATGCTCCCCAATTTCACAGAATCACAGAGTGGTTGAGGTTGGAAGGGACCACTGGAGGTCATCTTGTCCGACCCCCCTGCTCAAGCAGGGTCACCTAGAGCCAGTTGCTCAAGACCATGTCCAGATGACTTTTGAATATCTCCAAGGATGGAGACTCCACAACCTCTCTGGGCAACCTGTGCCAGTGCTCGGTCACCCTCACAGTAAAAAAGTGTTTCCTGATGTTCAGACAGAGCCTCCTGTGTTTCAGTTTGTGCCCATTGCCTCTTGACCTGAATTTAGATTTGTATTGCTCTTTCTTAATATGTTCACTTTTTTGTTGTTGTTCTTTGAATTGGTGGTTGAATTTTCAAACCCAACTTGAATGTTGTAAAATTGAACAGAACTTTTCAATTTGGCTTAGATGTTTCTTTCTTTAATCTCAATGTTAGAGTGTTATTCAGCCAAGAAAACACCCTCCTTTTGATTAGACCTACTGCTTTTTTCTACACTCCTTGCATTAATCCTAACTAATCCACGTTATAATATTTCTGGGTGAAAGTCACACTTTTACCAGAGCAATCCTATTTTGAGGATTTTTAAATGGTGCATAGGTCTTAGCTGGCCTTAAAACACAAAAGACCTTTGCATTTAGCATGTGTATTTTACACATGGGTAAATTACCAAAATATCCTACTACTGGATATATTAATAGGTGTGAAATCTGTTGTCACCTAAAATCAGTTGGGTTTTGCAGTTTCAATTGGGATAAACACAAGGAATTCAAACTAAGTATCTGTGATTTAGTAGCATAAGAGCTATTAACTTTCTGTGGGATTTAGACTTGTAAGTTACAAATGTACTTTGAGAAATTTGGCAAGACCTCTATGAAATATACTGTGGCTAGATATAATAAAGTAACTAATTATCAAGTGTATTTTTTTCTGGAATATGAAGTGTTCTATAATAAACTACTAATCCAATTGAAAACTGTAATTACTAAAAACTGTTTGCTTCTTCCATCAAATTTCAAATGTCATCAAAGCCCATCTTTGACCTTATACTTTGCTGTTTGATACTTTATTTTTGTCACAGAATGATGGTACAGGCTTATGAAAAGATGACTCACTTAACAAAAGGAAAATTAAATTAAAAAGTAGGACTTCATACAGTCTTGCTTCCATAGACTTCAAAAATGAAGTGAAACTGTTTCAAAGCTTTCAAATGGCTAAATTATTCTCACTGCAGTTTTTACTGATTCTTGAGGTGTACATTAATCATAACTGGAGACTTAGGTTCCAAGATGTAGCCATAGTTAGGAACATGGAGTTCTGAGGCCAGTTCTTTAAACATTCCATTCTGCCCTACAATAGTTGTTTAGCCTCTTTCTGTGGAGTAGAAAGGCTGCAGTGGGATACCATTCCACCTATTTTAGGCAGTTGTTGTGGGTGGAATGAAAGGATTGCCTCATGTAGTGCCTGTCCCTTCCTACTGATCTAGAGGGAGTCCAGGAAGCTTGTTTAGATAGGACATGTAGTTACTACAGGTTTAGCATGAGGCGCTAACCCCTCACAACTGAAATACTATGCACCTTAACGTCTCCAAAGGGTCTCTGGCTATGCTTTTGCAGCACAAGAGGAAACACATTTTCTCACTTATATTTCATAGAATCATACAATGCTTTGGGTTGGAAGGGACCTTTAGAGGTCATCTAGTCCAACCCCCCTGCAGTGAGCAGGGACACCTTTAACTTGATCAGGTTGCTCAGAGCCCCATCCAACCTGACCTTGAATGTTTCTAGGGATGGGGCCTCCACTACCTTTCTGGGCAACCCGTTCCAGCACTTCACCACCCTCATTGTAAAAAATTTCTTCCTAATATCCAGTCTAAATCTACCCTCTTTTAGTTTAAAACCATTACCCCTTGTCCTGTCACAACAGGCCTTGCTAAAAAGATTGTCCCCATCTTTCCTATAGTCCACCTTTAAGTATTGAAAGGCTGCTTATAAGGTCTCCCCGCAGCCTTCTCTTCTCCAGGCTGAACAACCCCAACTCTCTCAGCCTGTCCTCGTAGGAGACGTGCTCCAGCCCTCAGATCATTTTGTGGCCCAACTCTGGACCGGCTCCAACAGTTCCATGTCCTTCTTTTGTTGAGGGCTCCAGAGCTGGACACAGTACTCCAGGTGAGGTCTCACCAGAGCAGAGCAGAAGGGCAGAATCACCTCCCTCAACCTGCTGGCCACGCTTCTTTTGATGCAGCCGAGGATACAGTTGGCCTTCTGGGCTGTAAGCACACATTGTTGGTTCATGTCCATTTATCTCCTGTTCTGCTTGCTGTTAGTGGTATAACCTCTATTGATACCAGCTGTACTGCCTCAAGTCCACAAAAAACAATGTCGCATTTTCATGTGCTAAAGGATCAGAAGAATCCAAGTACAAGAGAATAGCATATTTCCCTGAACCTGGCCTGTCACCTTTCTTCATCCCTGGTTTTGTTGACGCAAAGCCACACTTTAGTCATCATGCCACTTACATAGGTGTTAGAAGAATAAATACCTTTTGCTGTTCTTTAAGAAACAGAGCACGGATAAAGACAGGGTAAATAAAACACTGTATGTGGTGGTGTATGTTCTCAAGGAGAAAGTGATCATTCTTTTTGCAGAAAGTAGTGGCTTAGATTGCTTCATATCATACGAAATATGTAACCTGAGTCAGTACTGACTTCCATATAGCCAATTGTGAAAATAATGCTATTTCAGTACAATTACAAACCAAAGCAGAATGTGGCTAAGCTTGTCATTCAAATGAAACATTCTGGTATTGATAGTACCACATACTGAAAGCAGAGCAACTTGTGTAATGTGAAGGGATGTATAAATAACAAAATAATTAATCGTATTTTTATGTAGATTTTTCAAATATTTTAAATGGTCTGATTTAGTGAGCTAAGCACATAGTATACATCTCTGAATATTGCAATAATTAGTAATGTTTGGATTTTTCCCTACAGATTTCAAGGCAAAATGAGACAATTTTGATCACTGATATGACTGACTACCCAACCCAGGTCATGTAGTTCTACAGCTGTACCTTGAGTCCTGCTTCAAGCTGATAACTTCTCATTGGAAACTCATCCTTCCAGAAGGATCACCAACCTTGATCCCCAAAATTCAAGTCACAGAGAACCACCCAAACATCTTAGCAGACCTTTCCAAACTTCTTAATTATATTCAGCTTTGATAACATATGACTATGGAACCAAATCAGTACCCAGTTGCGGTGGTTTGACCCTGGCTGGACACCAGGTGCCACCAAGCCGCTCTATCACTCCCCTCCTTAGCAGGGCAGGGGGAGAAAATGAGGTGCAAAGAAACCTCGTGGGTCAGGACAAAAGCAGTTTAATAAAACAAAAACCACGTGCGGAAACAAAAAAGGGAAAGGACAACACAGACCCCACTCCCCACCTCTCCCCACAGCGACGCCCAGCCCCCTCCCGGGAAGCAGGGCCCCAGCACATGCCGCGGCTGCTCCCGAAGACAAAGGCAAACATCCCAAAACCACGAATGCCCCCCCACTTCCTCCTT
>WAAD01028226.1:0-11025 GCA_013389945.1 Fregata magnificens
GAGCCGGGCTATCGATTTCACCCCCAACCTTGGCCAAATAATAAATATTGGCCAAAATGATAAATAATAATAAAACAATAATAATAAATGACATAATCATCCAGTAGTTTGAAGCAGCAATATATAGCCCACAAAATAAAATCATTCCCACACCCACAGTCTTATTTCTGTATGTGTTAGATGTGCATGTGGAGGGCTGATAGATAGGTGATATATATATATCCAACACGATGGAGCACTTATTTTCAGACACAGAATTGTGGAATAATTGCTGGAGGTGACCTAGAAATTAAACTTATATTCACATTTTAAAGAAAGGTACAGCATTGAAGAAGCTTCCGGGGTGGAGAGCGGCCAACATGCAAGGAATCCATTCCATGGAAGTTCCCTAGGCCTGCAACCTTAGATGTTAGCTACACCAGGGGAACTTGGTGTGCCGACTCTAAGAGCAGCTGCACGGAGGGTGGAGCGGAGTGGAGACACCGCGGCCAGGCTCTGTGATACTAGAGGAACTTGAAAGTACCATGGAACAATGATAAGCTGCATAGTTACTACCCTGGGCCAACGGCCTGTCACGCTTTTGACAAAATGCTGTCCTTTTGGTGAACTTTGCTCATTATAATATCATTATAATACCGAAACACCCCTCCATCCCAAAAGCTACCCGCCTCTCATTTAGGCGGTAGCTGGGCAACAAGATTCAAGCTATTCAGTTACTAGTAGTAGATGCATTTTGAAACTCGTAACTATAGAACCCTCACCAGGTAATTATTGTTTTGTATTAGGAAACTAATAGAAACTGGATGAAACAATGAAGAATCGAATAGAGAAGTTTTGTTTGAGTCTTGTAACTATAGAAATGTTGCTTGGATATCCCCTTACCATCTTGATTTGAATAATCAATAGATATCAGTAGAAGTGACCAATGATTATTTTGGGACATGAAGATTGAATCAAAGAAACCAATCATAACAAAGATATGTATGACTAGAGTCACTCAAGCTCCACCTGAAAGGTAAAAATAGTATAAATATAGCTTAAGAGAGAGAGGATGTTAGGGAAGATACCATCGCCGTGTACCACTCTGACTTCTGGGATCAGTCGACGGGCTGAGCCTCTCTTCCCCCCCATCGGGACGCCTTTGGGTAAGATTCGAACACTTGGTCATACCAAGTGCCTCTGCGCGCAACTTAGAAATCTCTATAGAGTCGCTTTACATCTTTTAACGCGTTTGTAGCCAAGCAGTATTACTCATAGTCTTGGTATTTGCACGTGCTTTGCAGACAGTGAATTTATCCTCAGCAATCCAAAGAACCTGTGTATCTGTTGCTTTAATAAACTGCACTATTCATTAGTCTAGCCATGATAGTTCTCATTGAACGCGACCAAACTCTTTAAGGGTGGCCGTGGTAGTTCATGGAACGCGGCTAGACTGTATCACGTTATTTGTGCATCCATAATCGTGATAGTTCAGTGCACTGAACATGACCGGACTTATAACGACAACTTGGGCTGCTTTAGCCTTTAACGCAACAAGAATAGAGTAAGATATCAGACTTTAATGCCGTGAGTCTTTTCCTACAGAAAAATTCTGGTTTTGGAGACTAGAATTCAGGCCTAGACTGAGCACGTGGAGCTGTACAGAGCTTCATCAGTGCATTATTTCTAGTGAATGTTTTAGAGTGCTGAATATCTGTAATATTAATGCTTAAATATCTGTTAAGTAGCTTTTTGATCTGAAGAAAATGAAATATATAGAAAATATGGTAGCAATGGTGGTGTGAATGCATTATAAAAGGTACATGGGGTTGACTGTCAGATGATCTGTGTATGGTGACTCACGTGATGGCTATTTCAGAACAAGGCAGTCATTTCATATGTATGCCACATCATCATTACTACTTACTATACTTTATGTGCTAGTGATCTTGATATTGTTTAGAGGTTTTCATTGTTGTGGGCACTTGAGGATGTGGAGTAAGAGACAATCTCTGCAATTGAAATAGAGAAGGCAGATGATGAGTACGATGGGACACCAGGGCACAGAGAGGTGAGCAGATCTCCCCAAGAGCAGGCAGCAGCTCAATGCTGCCTTCCACCATGGGTATTTCTTTATTTTCTCTCACAGTAAACCCCTGGGTTGTTTTGTGTAAAAGCCATAATGAACTGTTTAAGTGGTGCAACACAAGAGGAAGCAATGCATGATTTCTGCAGCTGGCTTAATGGATGCAGGAGCAGGGGTAGTTTACTAGACAGCTGCAAATACTGTCTACTGTGAGGATATACCAGTGCCTTGAACACTGTATTTCATATATATGACATCAGTGTAACCATCTTTATACAAAATGTATATGCACATTGACATGTATTTTGTCAGATGGAGAGTTTATCTATTTGTTTAAACACATACACATTCATAAATACATAATGTATTGCCATCTACATGGCAAGTGTGTAGAATCATAGAATCATAGAATCATAAAGGTTGGAAAAGACCTCTAAGATCATCAAGTCCAACCATCAACTAACACCACCGTGCCTCCTAAACTAGGCCCCGGAGTGCCACGTCTACACGTTTTTTAAACACCTCCAGGGTTGACGACTCCACCACCTCTCTGGGCAGCCTGTTCCAATGCTTAATCACTCTTTCAGTAAAGAAATTTTTCCTGATATCCAATCTAAACCTCCCCTGACACAACTTGAGGCCATTTCCTCTTGTCCTATCGCTAGTTTCTTGGGAGAAGAGTCCAACACCCACTTCATTACAACCTCCTTTCAGGTAGTTGTAGAGAGCGATAAGGTCTCCCCTCAGCCTCCTCTTCTCCAAGCTAAACAACCCCAGTTCCCTCAGCCGCTCCTCATAAGACTTGTTCTCCAGACCCTTCACCAGCTTCGCTGCCCTTCTCTGGACACGCTCCAGCACCTCAATGTCCTTCTTGTAGTGAGGGGCCCAAAAGTGAACACAGTACTCGAGGTGCGGCCTCACCAGTGCCCAGTACAGGGGCACGATCACTTCCCTACTCCTGCTGGCCACACTATTCCTGATACAAGCCAGGATGCCGTTGGCCTTCTTGGCCACCTGGGCACACTGCCGGCTCATGTTCAGCTGGCTGTCGACCAGCACCCCCAGGTCCTTTTCTGCTGGGCAGCTTTCCAGCCACTGTTCCCAAGGCTGTAGCGTTGCATGGGGTTGTTGTGACCAAAGTGCAGTGTACTGCTGTACTTCCCCCAAACTCTGAGTTGTAATACTCAGAGAGATGTTTTGGTGAGGTGGAATTAAAGGATAAACAGTTGGTTTTGGGCATTTTCCATTAACTGGGTAGGAAATCAGTGGCTTGTGAGAAAGATGATGACAGCACCATGTTTGGAGGCATTAGTGCTATCTGTGAGAGAATATTTGATTTTCCTAGGTTGTAGCCAGGTAAAATCCTTACTGTATAAGAAATACTCTGGACACATTTTTTGTTTCCTTTTTTTGTGCATGCGAGTGGTATATTCACTGTCTTATACATAATCAGAGGGCTCTGTGCTCCTGTACTACAGCATTGGCACTCTGATCACTTTAAAAAAAATCCCTGAACTTTCAGAAAAGCACTGTCAGTATAGATGTGGATCTAGGTGGTCCAGAAGTTTGGCTAAGTAATTTCAACTACTGGTTACAGGTTTTGATCTGCTTTATACTAGCAATTCTACAAAGTTGGTGCTGATTTGAACCAGTATTTTGTGGTATATCTCACTGGTGTTTTCCTATTGGTACTACTAGAGTTCTGCAAAAGTCTTCCTTTATAAAAAAGGTCTTCATTTAGGAAAAAAATCTTATGGTTTTCAAAATAACTTTCCTGCATGTCAGTATTGTGCAGAGCAATGTGAACAACAGGCCTAGTTTTGCTCTGTTATGCCTATGTGAAATGCAGTCACTTCACAGTGTAATGATATAACTGAGAATACAGTGCAGTTCAAAAACTTGTGAGCATATATGAAATATTCCTCCTAATCTGTTAAATCTGAAACATAAGGAAAGACACAGTGAAAGTTGTCTTTATCTGTGTCAGCTCATGATAATTTGGGAGGTGCTATCCAGCCAACCCTGGTTTCTAAGTTAACCTTCTGAAAACGGGCAAAGTTAGGTACCACCATATTTTCTGAGCCCACATACTAACAAAGGGCAACATTATCCTCTCCTTCTTTCAGGAACTGGTGCTGAAAACCAGCATCATTCCGACTGACAGAACAATTAGCATTGTCAGCAGAGACAATAGTCAGTGAAGCAACTGAAGGCCAATGTGTTTATTTCCCACTCAGAGACATAATCTTCCCAGGTGGAGACTCTGAAAACATTCCTACTAAAGCTGATGCAGATTTTACTTTGGTGAGGGATTGGTGGTCTATTCTGAGCAGGAAATTAATCCAAATGTTTAAGAGAAAGCAATACAAGCTGCACTGAGAGCACAAGGATACACAGCTATATCACTGTCTCCACACAGAGACAATTCTCTCTTTTTGAGACCATTCTCTTTTTCTGGCTGTTTATTTTCCAAGCTGAACACATGTAAATGATAAAATAGGGTGGTGGCTGTAAGGTTAGAAAAGCTGCATAAGACAGCATGCTGTAATAGTCTGTCAGAGAAGACTCACAAATAGCATCACACAACCTTTTAATTAAGTTACAAAAAGAACTCAGAGTTATTATACTATCTAAACATCCTCTCTTGTTCTTCTTCAATTTCCAAATGCTGCTTTGGATAAACGTCATACTACAAGTAACAGCACTGAACCCCCTTTCTGTTTATGAAATGTACCTTTTCTATTGAAAACCAACATACAAATCTTCTGCAAATCAGTTCAGCTAACAAATCCAGTTATCTTTCTGCCACTGAAAACACTATTTCTAAAGCTATTTCTATTAGATGATATCACTAGATGTGATCAGAGAAGCAGCACAGGGCACTACAAAGAGAAGAGTCTCAACCTGCTTTTTTATGTCTTTCATTGGGATATCACTGTAAAAGTGAACACTATGGTGTAGTGGCTTTATTTTTAGAAGTGTGATCAAATGCTAGAAGGTCTTCATGTTGTCATCTGTATCAGTAAGGATGAAGTCTTTTTCCCTAGGGGAATCTGTGAGGAAGCATTAGCTAGGAGATAGGAAGGCATCCATGTATGAAACTGTAACCTGTTAAATCTGCAAAACAGTGTAATTTAGCAATAGCTTATATTTATCATTTGTAAAGATAGGCCTATACAGCAATGAGGAAGGGGGATCTACAGAAAATGCAAAGATTTTCATAAGCACAACCCCCTTCCAGAGTCTGTATTTGGTGGAAATCCTGGATATATAGTGGAGCTCACAGGTAGCCAGTCAGACTCTGTGGGCTCATAAAGATATACCCAATCTTATCTGGGGGAATTTTATCCCTGACACAGTAAAGCACAAGTGTTTGGGCAGGAGAGGAAAGGGCAGGTGAAGATTCCATCAGAAGCCACAGGTGGCCCTGTGCTCCAAAAAAAACCCCTTCTTTATCAACTTCGATGGAAAAACCTTCTTCCTTTGGTGGAAAAACTTGCTCTGTGGGGGGTCACCCAATCTGAAAGGACTTTCTGGAATGTGTTGCAAGGGGTGGATTTGAAACAAGAAAATTTTTTTCTTTCTCTTTTGTGACAGATATCACAGATATTTTGTGTCACTGCTGTGTTTTGAGATCCCAAAATACTGATAAAAAATAATGTTATACATGAAGCGATGCTCATGTTTTAAGATAGATGTGGGAAAACTAGAGCAGATTAGGGAGAACATTGATAAGGCAAGCAAAATAAACAGCATTGGTTGTCTTTTGGCTGCTCAAAAACAGGACAGCAGTCCCTCGCTATTAGACCCAGGGCTATTCCTTACCAGATTCCTGCATGCCAGCTGCCCTCGGCACAGCGCTGCTGAGAGTCGGGGCCAAGGAGGGCAGGACACTTGGGGATGGGAAGGCACACAACATGGGACACTGAGCGCTCGTGTAGCTCTTTCACTTTGCTGAGAGAGCAAAACCAGAAAGGGTGCGTTGGCAAACTGTGCAGAAATCCTCAGTGCTTGTGGTGTTGCCCCACTGTGTGTTTTGCTCTGCATGCAATAAAACATAGTTGTTGGCATCTCTTGATTTCAAATGTTGCCTTCCACAGCTTGCTCACACCCTCAGCCCATAGTCTTAGCAGTGCTGGCCACTCTCCCCTGCAGCCTATACCCTCAGGCCTTCACTCTCCTAGAGATGCTAATGAAAAGTGATCAGCTGAATGAAGGAAAAGTGCATTTACCAAAACTGAAAAAGTGACCACCCCCCTTAAAAAAAAGCCATCTTGTTTGCAGAGAACCCATATGTAAACCTATTAAGAGATGTGTGCAAACATGCAGAGGTTTAAAATGAATGAGCCTGGGGTTAGAGAATCATAAAATCATAGAATCATTTAGGTTGGAAAAGACCTTTAAGATCATCAAGTCCAACTGTAAACCTAACACTGCCAAGTCCACCACTAAACCATGTCCCTAAGTGCCACATCGACACGTCTTTTAAATACTCGCAGGGATGGTGACTCAACCACTTCCCTGGGTACCCTGTTCCAGTCCTTGATAACCCTCTCAGTGAGGAAACTCTTTCTAATATCCAACCTAAACCTCCCCTGGTGCAACTTGAGGCCATTTCCTCTCCTCCNGGCCTCACCAGTGCCCAGTACAGGGGCACGATCACTTCCCTAGTCCTGCTGGCCACACTATTCCTGATACAAGCCAGGATGCTGTTGGCCTTCTTGGCCACCTGGGCACACTGCCGGCTCATGTTCAGCCGGCTGTCGACCAGCACCCCCAGGTCCTTTTCTGCTGGGCAGCTTTCCAGCCACTCTTCCCAAGGCTGTAGCGTTGCATGGGGTTGTTGTGACCAAAGTGCAGGACCCAGCACTTGGCCTTGTTAAACCTCATACAATTGGCCTTGGCCCATTGATCCAACCTGTCCAGATCCCTCTGCAGAGCCCTCTTTCTACCCTCAAGCAGGTCAACACTCCCACCCAACTTGGTGTCATCTGCAAACTTGCTGAGGGTGCACTCAATCCCCTCATCCAGATCATTGATAAAGATATTAGAGGCTGAGATTACTGTGAATCCCAGCAGGACCTCTATTACCATGGCATAAAGCTCTTCATGCACTCCACCACTGGCATGTCAGAGGGAATTTTCAATGGGCTAAGGAATTTACAGAGAGATCTTTTCTAAGACAGGTGAAGAGAGCATGTGTAGTTCTTTTTAAAAATTGTTAGTGTGACTAGATGCACAAATTTCAAGGATGTGGGCATGCAGAACTGACTACAGGTGCAGTTCACCACTGCTTCTCCTCTCCCCCTAGATTCAAGATTTCATCAGGATCGTGGACATTCGTTGAGCTTGCTTGCTCTCTGCATCCTATGACTGTGAGCATTTACTGTCTCTCCCCTGCTGTTGCTGCCCCTCTTTCCCACCCTTCTGTATTTGCCAGCAGATGTTCACCCTCCTCTGTGCTCCAGAGCATGGCTGCATCCTTGGGTGGTCCAGCTTCACCCAGGGAAACCAAAACTCCTTGAACAAGAAAATGGGAGCTGCAGGAAGGCAGATAAAGCGTCTTTCCTTCCTCTTACTTAAAGTAAGGCAGCACCAACATATTTTCCCTGCTTTAAACAATCTGGGGCTGGTGGTCCAGTCTGTCTGCTCCAGCAACTGAGCTCCCTGATGCTGGTCTGGGTACCCATGCCTGGAAAGTACAGGTCAGCAATATTTCAGGAGCAGTGAGTAAAGCAGCAGGAGGGGAGTCTGTGTGCTGGTGATGGCACGCCATGTCTGTGTGTTCCTGGGGAATCAGGCATTTAAGTGAGGGGAGAGGGGAATTAAGTGCAGGTCAATGGGAGAAGAACCCATGTCCAGGGAGAAGATGGAGCTGGGCAATGGATGGTCCGTCCTACTGGGGATCACTCTGATGGTGAGCAGGTAACAGTCGCACTGGATGACTTGAGAGTGAGTCATGCCACTCCAGACCAACAAAAGTGTTGTCTTCATCCAAGCCCAGGGGAAATCAGTGAAGTACACAAGTCCCTAACTCCAGGACAGGAGCAGTGATCTGTGCAGGGTCAGTGGAGAACCTGCTATCCCAGGGAATTAACTTGCTGTCCTGGGAATTGAGGGATGCTGCTCTGCTCTCCTGAGCTAAAATTCAGTTTGGTAACCCTTAATGCATTAGCTGAAGCTTAACACATGACTGGTGATTACATGCAGGGCAGGGACACAAGCCCTTGCAGTACCAATGGCATTTCCTCTGGGAAATGAAATGTCTGGGTCAGTGGCTGTGCCTGCATTTGCTTTCTCAGGATTGCTGCTACATGGCCTGAGAGTGGCAAGCTCAGGAGCCAGGCATGGGGGGATGGAAGGGGACGTCATGCCAGGGGTACGGTGGTGGTAGAGCTTGGACATTTCTCTACCTCAGGGCCAGGCTTGGTTATGGGGTGTGGTAAATTGCTCAGGAACTGGTGCCATGCCCAGAACAAAACAGAAACAAAACCTAAACTGGAAGCAACAAGGGGCCTGAGAAACACCTGGGCTAGGGACCGGGCCAGGATTGCAGGATCTCCTCTCCTGCACCTTCCCAGTGGCCTTCATTGCTACAGTGCCCTGAGCATCCTCCTTTTCTTGCTTAGAAGTAGCCAATGATTTTCAGATCTCCAGTATTTGGAAAGCCAAAATCCCCCAGAGGGTCCAAGCTGTATGGTTAGTATTCACGTCCTGTTTGAAATGCAGTCAAGATCCCCGCAGGAGGTTTTTGTCACTCCAGTGCCTTGGAACTGTCTCTTGTTGTCTACTGCAGCTCCACTTCAGATGCTCAGTTTTAGTCCAGTGCCGTTCTTGGCCTCTACTGTGTCTGTGGTGAGGCATTTGCAGGGGGATGACACTGTGGGTGGCCCTTGCCTGCAGTCCCCAGGGACAGCTGCCTGCATGGGGTGGTAGTCCAAGGAGGCCCCTGCGCCTCTGCTGGGGATTGTGGTGGCAGTGCCTGGGACCACAATTGCCAAGGTCATGGTCTCTCTCATGGCTCATTTGTGTGTGGGGCAAGCCTAGTCCCTGGGGGTGGTAGTCTGATGCTGTCTTTAGTGGCTGGATGTTGATGTGACTGGAAGTCACATGAAGTGCTTCACAGCAGGTAAAGAGAAGTCCAAATTTGGTGAGCATCAAAGTAAAGGAAAAAGTATGTGAGCTTAAGCCACTTTATAGCAGGGAGCAGAGGCTTCTGGGGGACATCCAGGAACAATGACTTTCAAGTACTAGAGCAGGCTAGGAGTGAAAGCATCCGATGTAGAGACCCACAGACCACTTGGGGAAGGTGGAGGAGTGGTGAGGACACACAAAACCCAGCAATTCTGCCAAAGTATTTCCATTCACAATATTCTGAGCAATACTAATGGGCAAAACTCACTCAAGCAAGTGGGAGCAAGACCTCCAAGTCCTGTCAAATCTCTAGTGTTAAGGCTCCTATCCTCCTCACAATCTCCCACAGCTAAGATTGTCTTTCTCACATTAGTGTGGTGCAGTCCCACCATCTCCCTCTTTGTCTCCCACACCAGCTGTGGCTGCCATCCAGCTGTGCCCAGCAGTGCAGTCCTGGGGCAGGGGGAGGCTGCAGCACTGTGCCACCGCTGTGGGTAAGCTGCTGAGTCAGGTGCTGCCCTCCACACTGCTCTGCTGAGCAGAGCATCCACCAGCTGCAGTGTGCACCAGGACCTCTTCTCCACAATTTATCATGATGTGGCAGATAGAGTTCCGGGCTACAACATTGTCTCATGCTCTTGGAGGGAGGGTAGCATTGGAGAGGTCTGTTTTGGGGACCTGGGCTGTAGTGTTTCCCAATAACTAGCTCTGCAGAGGTAAAGGGGAGTACATTGTCACTAAAGCAGGGATAAATCCTCTGTGGCAGGCTTTTGTAGATCAGCACACAAAACACCTGTGCTGTGCCTGTTTGAAATATGGATGTGTTATAAGCACAACCTGAGGTGTTCAGTGCTTCTGTGCTTGTGGAATTTGCTGTGGCATCCACCTCTTGTGCAAGAAATGTGCTCCAGAATCTAGAGTTTTGTTTCTATGTATAACACATTTTTAGCCATGATGGGTATGAAAACAAAATATTAAAAGCAGGAACCAAGTGCAAATCTTTGTCGTGCTGAGTTTGCAGGCAGCCTGGGAAAGAGCTCTGAAGTGGGTGAACTGTCTCATTCATCTCAACAGGTTATTAACTTTGAAACTTTAAGTCTAAAAGCATAAAAGCCAGTGCTATTAATGACTTGCTCCCTGCTCATGTTAGCAGGAGGCTGTAGCAAACACAGCCTGAAACCATCCTTGTCATTGCTCAGAGAGCAGTCATGGTGTTAGTTAGGCCCATCTCCATATCTGAGCTTTCACCTTAATTTGTGGGCCATCCAATCAGTTAATGCACTGTTTTCCATTCTGGCATCCGCTGAGCATGGGCAGATGCCTTCTGAGAACAGACCACCAGAGGAGAGCCTGCTTTCCTCTGAGAAGTTGTGTTGCCTCTGTTACGTGGGCTGGGTGGTTAGCTGTACAGAAACTCCAGCAGCCAGCTGCTGAGGGGCAGTGAGAAGCACCCAGGACTAAGGTGCTTTGGCTTTATGCTGGTACAGAGGAGGAGTGCTCACACCTTCAGGACCAATGAAGAGGCAAATGGAAATACTTTTCCTCACTGCCTGTTGGTCGCTGCCCAGGTGCACGCCTAACTCACCTGAGCACAACAGCAGGGGAGCAGGCATGCTAGGACACAGCCCTGACTCCAACCTGTAATACAGAGGTTTCTCTAGAAACACTGCACCGACTCTTTCCCAAGCAGCTGCCATATCTTCCCTGACAACATTTTTGATGCTGCAATGCAGTTCCTATATTCAGACCTCCAGCACTTTGATCTTCAGATGGAGACCAATACAGGAATTGAATATTAGAATCATAGAATCATAGAATCATTGGGT
>WAAD01028227.1:679-14270 GCA_013389945.1 Fregata magnificens
CAGTGCACATAGGTGGCTGTGGTTTTTTTCACTTGGAAATAAAATCACAATAGTCCTTATTACATGTTATAGGAACAAAGTTTCAAGTTTTTCATTACAAAATATGTACATAAACCATGGGATACGTACATGCATGTAAACATAAAGACACATGCATATGCCAACAAATATGGCATGCTACATACATCATAATATATAGATTTTAAATAAAGTACTGACATCCACATTTATACCACACATATTATGGGCCACCAGTACATTAAAAGATTGTAGCAAAAGTACACATTTACATATAGTAGTTACTATGACATCTAAAATGTATATAGCAATATGATCCAGAGAAACACAGAGTACCCTACAGAAAGAGCTACTCTTTCGACATTTTGTGTATCTAAATTGGACATCTACAATTATTTCTGCACGCCTAACTGTGAAAGCCTCTCTGAGGTAGTATCAGCAAAACAGGAAAGTAAACTTCTAGAATATAGTAATTGTTCTAAAGTATTAATGTTTTTAACGTGAGAATAGTTGTTTAGTTTTTCCTTTGGACTTTTATAGAAAAATCACAGGAACTTTATTAAAAAACAAAGCTGAAATAAATTAATATCTATGGATAATTCCGTAGAAGCCCTGGTTGAGGTAGGCATAATGGTGAAAATATGAATCCCAAAGTATCAGTGTGAATGTTCATTAATAGCGTGGAGGAAAAATATCTTATGTCTCTTTCCTATGCTGTTTTTTACTCATGAGAAGTACCCTCAGTGGCATATCACTATATTCTAGTTTTCCTTTGTTTCCTGAGCACGCCAGCTCCAGTAGTACTGCCTGCTTAGCACTAAGAACAGGCACATGTACCATTCCGAATTGCAGCTAATGATGTTTTGCTCATGTCTAGCTCAAAAAGAGCAATACAAAGCTCACAATTCAATAAAAGGTTTCCTATCCAGGACCATACCTAAGCACATCCCTTAACTTAAAGCAAGAATTCAAACATCATCCCAGTAGCATCAAAGCCATTTAATTCAGTCATTTCCTAGTCTTTTGAGCACTTCATTTCACAACCTCAGTGCTGCTCTTTCATTATAGATATGCACGTGTCATGTCCTTTATGCTAAATCCTGCACTGTTGCAAATTGTCTTAATTCCACTGATTCCGAGAGAGGTACATTGATGTGTACCAGCCCAGACCTGACCTTTTGTCTTTGAGGGTTAGACACTGTATTAAAACTTTAAGACTATAAGACTTTCTAGTCCCAATGAGAGTAACAACCAAGCACAGGAGGGAAGACAGCAAGTTAAAACCATGATCCCTGGACACAATACAAAAAAGGTAGGCATCAACAGATGAACAACTTGGGTTTTAACGTATGGCATCTATTTCCAATGAATCAGACCTTTTTTTTTTTTAAAGAGAGAAAATATTTGTCTGGGGGGTGAGGGGAACCCTCTATAAAAGGCAAAAAGACACAGAAATATGTTAAATAGAATATTTCTGTTCCCAACTCATACTAAGAAAGATTTAATCACCAGTGCAGTCATGATACTTTGTTTTCCACAGGTTTCAGCAGTGAATCACATCCAAATTGTTCCCAGAAGCACACTGAACTATTTTTCAAGATTTGATTTATTCTCACTGGTAACTGCTGTAATTTATGACAGATTCCATTTTGTCTATCCATGCTTATAAAACAAGCACACGTAAGCAGAAAACATCTAACAAGACAAAGCATTGCAGTGGGAAAACAATTTGGAAAAGGCAGTTATTTTATAACGGCTAAACTTTGTGAAGGAATGAATGAAACACTATTACAAGAAGAAAAAAAAATACATAAGTATTACAGTTACTATTCAACTCCTCGGTTTTGTCTTACTGTCATACGCTCTCATAACACCAGCTAGTGGAAATGTTCTTCACCTCAAAAGCCCAAATTGCCTCAAACAAGGCATCAGTAAAAGGAGCTGTGGCCTGTTCTGGCCATCCTCTGGGAGCTTGCAGACTCCAAATATCTCACTCTCTTGAACCAATTATCAAAGCACACTGCTATATCCTGTGAACAAGAGAGATGGTTTGTGTCATGACAAGGTGCTCCCTACTTTAATCCCACTGTGCTGCAGTGAAGGACATTAATAAGTGGCATAAAAAATAATGTTACCATAATAACCAATACAGCTGGATAATTACAACAACTGAAAAAAAAAAATCTATGGGTGAGAAGGGTTTGTGATTAATTTTTCTAACGTACCTACAAATATGGTGATTGTTATTTACGGTAGTGGAAACCTCCAAAAGCAGCAGACATGGGAACACTGAAATTCTGACTATCGGTTTACAATGGTAAAAGATAAGTGAGAAAACAGTAATGACAGTGCAAGAAAGAGTACAGCAGAATTATCATCTTTTTAGGACCCATCACTTTTAAGATTTGCCTGCTTTCACATAGTTGAGACACTGAATCTTTTAAAACAAAGATGAAGCCTGAAGTGAGCATTGCAGAGGAACTGCAAGTTACAGGGCTGAGGTTCTCTCCAGTTTTGAGAGAAGGTTCCTTGCTGAGCTATTGTTGTTCTGCACTACCCAGATAATTCAATTTTTCATTTCTGACACAACTCAAATGAGAAAAGCCAGGGTTTGTTACATCTGTGATCCTTCAGTTCTAAAAGATGACTATTGTTCATCTTTGTCTAGGCTCCTATAGCTCTGTTTCTTCAGCTGACCTAATTAAAACTTTTTTGCATAGATTTTAATTTGGCTATTAATGAGCCTGCATTGATGCTGAATATTTGTAAAAATGAGAAAGCTCACAGAAAAACTACTTGACAGTAGTGATGCTCAGCTTTGAAACAGAGTGGTCTAGTGAGGAAACAATTTGAGTCAATGCCTCTCAACAAAAGAATTTTGCACAGAATTTAGTTTCTAAAATAACAGAAGACACAATCTGTTTCTTCTTAAACCTGCATTTTATTACTCTAACCCCTTGAATTACTACAAAAATACTGTAAATACCCAAACAGATGGCAAACTCACACATTATACTTCGCAGCCACATTCCTGAATGATGTCTATTAAAATTATATATTTTATCAGAGTTTGTCAAGTCGTCTACAGCTCGGTATCCTATAGAGTCTCAATATCGCCCTGTGTAATAGTCTGAATTAAAAATTGCACTATGATCCATTCAATAAATTACATGCAATTATATTTCCCTAATGTTCTTTTCCTAAATATTGTAATATATATATGTACAAAATAACTTGAGGAAGACTTAGAAAAGAGGAATTTCGTGGTCTGGTTTAGAAATGATCTTGAAATACATTAAAATTTATTGTGAAATACATTCAAAACACCAGCTGCAAGTAAGGGAGGAAATACCAATTCACAGCAGAAGGCACATACACACTGAGTTTGTCAATCAACATGGGGTGGGACAAGAGGTCCTTAGTGCAGTAGTTACCAAAGGAAAACTAGAATAATCTTAAATAATGTCTCCATTTAAAATATTTTCTTTAAATCAGGCAGACGGATAGGGAGATAGGAAATACAGAGAGCAAGACAAAACTTCAGATGAAAGAAATACAACCATTGTCATGCTGCATATGGATTAATTGTCTTCATTCTGCCAAAACATGAGTGCATTCAGTCTCTACCTCAACACCATGTGTGATATCTTCATATGACTTGCGCACATGAAAACATGCCTTCATACGTGACTGAAATAGAAGCTGACAGCAATTCATCCTGTGCAGCTCACCCTTCTTTTGTAATCCATACTACTTGACAGTGCCATGAACACTGTGGCACAGGCTGCCATCAACATCTGTCTCTCTCTACTCCACCTGCAAACACAATGCTAATAACCAACACAGTCTAGGCAAATGCCTGTTCCACACCCATGAGCACAGTGCTTTCCCCAGCTAATGGCCAAAGGATAGGAGAGTTATCTACTTACTATACAAGACTCCTTCTGATACCCTCCAGGAAATGCCATCTGCAGTTCACTTTCAGTTCTGACTTACTACTAGGGTATTGAACAACCAACAGAGCGAGGCCTTGAAAGGAGAACCAAAAGGTGGATGAAAATTGGCGGGGGAGTGTAATCTCTCCACCAGGTCCCTGGGCTGCAGAGAAAAGGCAAGGAACAAATCCAAGTGCACAAGCTGATCTGTCAATGAAGGAAAAAGCTCTTCATCCAAAACTGCAGTTAGCACAATGTCCAACACTAAGATGCTCAAAGCAGCTGGCTACCTCTCCAGCGCCAAAGGGGCAGGGGGAGAAGGGGACAGTCCCCTGCACAGAAACCTTCCCCCAGACATTTTTCCACACTTTCTTTCCTGAGTATCAGGTACACTTCTCAGCCATCTAGAAAGCAAGAAATCAAGAGAAGTTATGTTCAAGCTTTGGCATTTCTTTGTCTCCTGCATCATTATGGAACGATGATCTCAGAAGACAGACAAACAAGAGAGAAAAAGGACAGTCAGAAAAAGGAAATCATCTGGGATACAAGTCCATGATTTAATGTTTAAAACATTTTGGAGTTGATTTAGCCTCTTTCTGCCTCCATTGTTCTTGTAAAATTATTCAGATTTCACTAGGCCAGAGGGAGATAACCTACTCCGTCTTCAGTGGTCTGATCACTGTTTTTTCATTGTGTCCTGTGAATCAGTGATGGCCCACAGATGAAGTCCCACAAAGAAAGCAGTTAGTCCTATGAATTCTTTTTTTTTAAACTTTAAAGCAAAGAAATGGTCTTCGATTTTCAAGAAGATAAAGGCTAGATGAGAACCTCCACCTGGTATGCAGGTATAAATATCAGCTCCAATTCAGATAAGGAGACAGCAATGCTTTTGCCTCTTCCCTCAACTTCACTGGAAGAAATTTAAAAAGTTTTCTGACAATAACATTCACTTGGCTAACTGGTGTGGAAAACAGGCATTTAGAAAAGAGAGACTGGTTTTTAAAAACAGGTTTTCTGACAGTCTGCAGAAAAGAGCCATAAAAAAATACCTCCATCTTCATAAGAGAAAAACATTACGAGAACAGCAAATTCATTGCACGGGGTTCGTATTTGGAAAAACACAAAAAAAAGGGTAAGATTTTCCTAGCTCCTGTAAATAAGGGACGGCTCTCATTTGTACATATATGTATATAAATATATAAGTATGTATACGCGCACACACACACACTAAATATAAATATGTACTTTTTATACACACAGAGTATCTCTCTTACGGAAAAAGAAATAATAGTTTAAAATGTTTTGTATCTAAAAGAACAGAGAGGAAAAGGTTTTTAATATTCAACCATTCATCTTGACACATACATTCCCAGAGCACCTGACAGACTATAGCAAGCACTGTACAATCAATTAGTGATGTTGAAGCCTGGCATTAGAGACCCCACTGCAAGCAAACAGCTAGGCTGTATGGAATATGCCATTCTTTCCGGATGTCTTTTTTTTTTATCGTTAGAAAGTACCTTGTCAACAAAGACGTTGATTCTGATTATAAATAAAACATTAAAATCTAAAGAAGTATTTTTCACAAGTGCATTTAGCTGACAAGTTGCACTTTATATTTCCACCTCTTTCATTGTACTTGTTAGAATCTATTTTCTTTTGGTACTGTACCAGTCGATCATTGACAGTGTTGTCAGGGGAAAGACGTAGACTCACACACCTACTTGTGTCTTTCAAATTCATTGACATGTATTTAAATTATCATAATCTGTTTTATTATAAGCAAGAATTTTTCCTTAGTGATTTTTTTTTTTAACTTTGCTTTTAGGATTTTAATCACCATTTCAGTTCAGCTATACTTTATTACACCAAAAATACAACAGTATCTCTGAAGCACTATCATTCAGCACCTTTTCAACAAGAAATGATGCAAAAGGACTCACAAGATTTCCAGCAGTGTCAGCTTTCTCCTGTCCTTTTCCAAGAACTTAGAGTTTGTGACTTATTAGTAGGAATTTTACAAGGAGTATCTTCAAAAGTCCTACACAGAAAAGTTCTCTAGAATAGATCAGTCTTTGGGGAAAAAAAAAGAGAGATTCATTTTATCCCTCTTATTCTGGAAGAACTGATTTGGAGTAAACATTTCAGAAACATTCATTATAATCTTACGAAAATAGAGTGATTTCTCCTATCAAAGCCTTTTTGGTTTTCTTTCTATCTTATGACAGAAACCTGTGGCATAACAAAAAGAGTAAATCAAGGACAACACTAATAACAAGATTAAAAAAATCAGAAAGTGAAAAACCAGGGAGAAGATTCATTCGTTAACCCTCCAAATGGATATGGTGATCCAGGAAGGAGAACATACCAGAACAACAGAGGAAGCACTGGACAGCTAGAATCAAGCACACTGTTAAACATTTATTCAGCAACATGATAACATTATGCTATTACAGTCCAATAATTAACCTAAACGAGAAAAAAAAAAAAACCCACCCTTAATTGTGTTTGTTGGTATATAAAGAGTTGACCAGAATACATGGGGTTTTTTAAGTTATCTGGCAAAAATAAGAACGCTTCAGTTCATGTCACCCTAAAACACAAGTCTTTCCTACTTTCATTTTAGCAAGAAAAAAAGTGTTTCAGATCAGATTACTTATTTGACCTGGAATGTAACATTTCATACTAGACACCTGTATTAAGAGCAAAGGAAATAGAGGAATAAATTCACTACTGCTAGAAGAAAGACAGCCCATCTCCTCTCCCTCTATGAAAAGATAAAAGGCAGGTTGCTCTCGATTTCTCCAGTTAAGGCTGTTCTGCCTCGATTGGAAGTGTGGTGTCTGG
This sequence comes from Fregata magnificens, assembly GCA_013389945.1. Taxonomy (NCBI): domain Eukaryota; kingdom Metazoa; phylum Chordata; class Aves; order Suliformes; family Fregatidae; genus Fregata; species Fregata magnificens. The sequence goes on from WAAD01028227.1 coordinate 7,480, forward strand.
AGCAACAGAAGAAAAACAGAACACCATTGTATATCACATTTGACCATTCCTTAATGCGGAGCTATAAGAGGATCACACACTTTTATTTTAGGTAGCTTTTCCTCATGCCACAACAAAAACCTACCTATTTTTAAATGGGTCAGAGGATTTGTGTCAGATACTTTGAAAACAGCTTTGCATAGCCTTTTACCAGTATTTTCCATTGGCTGCTAGCTTGGAAGAGAATGACAATAGGCGACTTTTATTCCAGTTCCTTTTTAAGTAAAAAGATTAAGAAAAACTTGTTAAGAAACAGAATTGCAAATAATTATGTACGTGCATGTCTATGACTCAACTTTCAATCATTATTCTATCAAGTCACTGATAAATTGCATGCCAAAGATGGCACAAGCTGTAATGCAAAAGCAATACATAGATTACACTTCTAAAGACATTACATTCAATACTCAAGAAGGAAGGACTGAAATAAAATCAATGCACTATAGCAACTATATTTTCAAAGAGCTGATAAAATTTAAATTTATTTATTCACACTGTTGGCATGATTCATCTTCTCAAATATATGCAGCTTCAAGTGTTTTATAAAATAAACCAATGCATTGTCATAATCACAAAAAGCTTTGAATACTGTCATGAAGCAGAGTACTTCGGAGCAGTCATCTTCCTCAGGGCTCTAGACTTGGATGAGCATGTTCTCATTGCATTATATGTATCTTTTATATAGTCTTATATAAAATCCACAGTGAAACAAATGGTTTTGTGTGTGTGTGTAATTACACAAGATACATAGTATGGTTACAAGTTATTTGTATACTGAGAAAACATTTACTTAGTTGCTTGTCTCTGATCCAACTATGTCCAAAGCAAATCCAACATGTTTTCTGCGTTGTAAAGTAGATTGTTGAGATCCCAATGGTACTGTATTACAAACAGTCCAATCAAAGCATTGCAGGTTATCTTAATTCTTCTACAATCTGCTTGCTATTTTCTTCTGCTGAAAGCCACTCAAGTTCAATCATTGCAAATGCTATAAAAACCTTGCTGATTTATTTCCCTGCTGGGAAAGTCAATAAAACAACTTATGGCTTGACATCTAACACATCATTCAGCCAAGAAACCAAAATCCTTACAACCACTCATTTCAATCCTGAAGGTCTTTACTTGTAGAGATACCTGCTATATAACACTGTGCTTCTGGACTTCTTATTGCATTTAAAACTGAAATACAAAGACATGAAAACCAGCATATATATACATAGAATAGAACAGACGGGCTTGGGGCATCGACCACCTCTCTAGGAAGTCTGTTCCAGTGCTTGAACACCCTCTCCCTAAAGAAATATTCCCTAATGTCCAGTCTAAACCTCCCCAGCACAGCTTTGAACCGTTCCCACATGTCCTGTCATTGGATCCCAGGGAGAAGAGATCAGCATCTCCCTCTCCATTTCCCCTCCTCAGGGAGCTGTAGAGAGCAATGAGGTTGCCCCTCAGCCTCTTTTTCTCCAAACTAGACAAACCCAGAGTCCTCAGCAGCTCCTCACAGGACGTGCCTTCCAGCCCTTTCACCAGCTTTGTTGCCCTCCTCTGGATGCATTCAAGGACCTTAACATCCTTCTTAAATTGTGGGGCCCAGAACCGCAGTACTCAAGGTGAGGCCGCAGCAACGCTGAATGCAGCAGGATAATCGCCTCTTTTGACTGGCTGGTTATGCTGTGTTCGATGCACCCCAGGATGTGGTTTGCCCTCTTGGCTGCCGGGGCACGCTGCTGGCTCCTGTTGAGCCTGCTGTTGACGAGCACCCTCAGATCCCTTTCTGCAGGGCTGCTCTCCAGCCACTCCTCTCCCAATCTGTACTTGTGCCTGGCATTACTCCATCCTAGGTGCAGAATCCGGCATTTGGACTTGTTAAATTTCATCCCATTAATCATTGCGCACTGATCAAATCTATCTAGGTCCCTCTGCAAGGCATCTTGTCTCTCAAGAGAGTCAACAGCACCTCCCAGTTTGGTATCATCAACAAACTTGCTAATGGTGCATTCAACTCCTGCATCCAGATTGTTGATAAATATATTGAACAGGACTGGCCCTAGAATTGAATGCTGAGGAACATATATATTCATATGTGCATATGAATATGAATTCATATATTCATTTATAGGAATATTAATATATGAAATATATGAAAATGAATTAATCTATTCATTTTTCACTATATGAAAATAGTGCAGATATCCATTACATTTAGATTGTAATGCTTACATCCTGGCCAGTCATTTTCACATGTAAAGACCCTTCTACCCCTATACAGAAGTTAAGAGCATTTTTTGTAATGTCTGTCAAGTTCACCCTAAAGTCTGAGTAAAATCAGCATGTTCCTGATTAGAACTCAATTGAAAACTGCTCAGGCCATACAAAATCTGGCTTGTCTGCCCGTACCGAATGCACAAGAACTCAGCACTTCATGCCGTGAAACTACTGAACTCCTGACAGACACCTGTGCAGAACAAGGCTGTACAGCCTCTGGAGTTAGATGGAGATATCCTATCTATGATTTTGTGCATTTTAACTGGATGATATCCAATAATTCATTTTTCTACTGTTGGATCTTAATTTTTAATAAACACCTCTGAAATTTATGCCAAGACCTCAAACAGAAGTTAAATAAGATTAGTAGTTTTAATTTACCATGGATCCTGTTTCAACTTAGCAGCAATCTGTTAGCAACAAAAATAGTATTTTATAACTCATTATAAAAGACTTACAAAGTAACATGGTCATTATGTGGTAAGCAGAAGAATAGGCATATGTATGCATTTACGGAAAAAAACAAACACAGGTCTAGCACTGCTTTGCTGGGACATGGGATAGATCAAATTCAAATGCATTGTAGCATTGTTGCAGGGAAAGAATAAGAATTCAAGGTCCAGATCCAGGAAGATAATAAACATATTTTCAGAGAGACAGGAATAATTTTTCTTGCTCTCATGAGTTTCTGGCCAATGTTGGGATTACTTCTATGATTTAGGGCTGAAAATCAGCCACCAGCTTGAACATTAAGTTCCATCACACCCCTCCCAAACAAGCAATGTCTAAATATTGAAGATTTTCTCTGTAAGACATCCTTTCCAGTCTTACAGCAAAATCTGCTCTTCAAAGTCACTTATCTATCACTGCTAAGTAGGTGAAAGGCTGAACTGAAAAATCAGCAGGAAAAAAGTTTGCTTTGAGTCAGTGTACAATAGGTAATTTTTTTTTTATTAAATTAAGAGTTAACATAAAATTGTTTCAGGTTTTATTAAATACCTCATCCAATTCAAAACCAAAACATTCTAACATTTTTTTTTCTTCTGTTCAGGTAACTAAATTTAAGGGGTTGGGGGAAGCTTTCTTCTCCTGATTAAATATTCCCCACTTATGGCTTCAATAACACTATTTAAAATCACAAAACAGAACTGTTCACTCTTTTTCAGCCAGAGGTATATGCCAAATTGCGTACAAATTCATAAACATATTTAGTCAACCTGAAACAGTATCTTTTGGCAACTAAATTATTTGTTTAAAAAATTAAGTAGTCAGCCCTAGTCTTGATTAGTGCAGCAATGTTTCTTCCAGCAGCCTTGCTGTTACCTCTCACGATCATAAAGATCAGTTCTTAGTCTGGTTTTGATCATCAGAGAGACACTTTCTACCTTTCTTTTATCCCTTTCTTCTATCACATTAAATGCTAACTTCTTTTTCTTTTTTACTTTTATGGGTCTTCATATGTTATCATTTCCCATTTAATGCTGGAGGACAAACACCTGTTCCTCTTCACCAAGTGATGCCTGTTTCCTTCATCTACTGCTTTAAACTAAAAACATGCACCTTTGTCAGACCTAACATGCTCACCTTTCAAATTCGTACTTGAACTCTGCTTTAATACCTAAAATAGGAAATTACTTGATCATAGGCAGGACGCTCGTCTGCTGAGCCACAAACTGATCCTTAAATTTATCTTATGAGGAAGATTCTGCGTTATTTTCTAGTGATGTTCCCTTTGTTCCTCAGCCTGTACAGTAGCATGCTGTTAAGAGGGTCCTGGGGGAGTTCCCTGGGCCCAGCTGCATTGTGCTGAGACCCGTTCTAACTCTGGTCATGGAGTTTGTCAGAACTTGAAGGATGAAAACAGCTGATTTTTATCAAATGTTTTTGATCAGAATGCCCTGATGTACTATACAAGATTCAAAATGAACTTTGAATATTTTCTTCATGATATATATATATGAACATACACACAGTTGAGAGCATATATATGTAACTGTTACAATTTCCACCATTGCCTCAGCTCCAAAAAAGTGAAAGACAAGTAAAGAATCTTGAAACAAAATTTACTCTACATTGGCAAACAGTGGAAACCAGACAGAGGCAGTCTTGTTTTCAAACAGCTAGTTTTGAAACGATGTTTTAAATAGTTTTTCGTTAAGTCAGACATAGGAACCTAACTGTAAACTAAAATATAAGAATGTACTGTGAATGCAGGAGCACTAAAATCACATAAAAATGAAAAAAAGTGATAAAATGATATGTTTTGAAGTGGAAATTAAAAAAAAAAAAAAAAAAAGATGAAACAGAATAGTCTTTGCCTGACCTATAATGGAAAATCCAATTTTGCAATTTTTCGTACCCGAGTTCCTAATTATAGACTAAATGGTGACCAATACTAGGGATAGAACATCAGAAAAAGATCACCAAAAGACCCAGAACTAGTCATTAGAGCTCATCAAACAAAGAAGGTCAGATAGTCCACACTAAACATCCGGTACTGGAAAGTAGACAGTGCTGTGATATGGAAGTGAGAATGACAGATATAAAGGCCAAAATACTTTTAGAAAGGGAAGTTGGGCAAAAAGGTCACCTCAAACTTTAAGTTGTGATCCACAGGACAGGTACTTTGTGAAGTTGCTCATGCTGTGGAAAATTACATCAGCCAAAACAATTCCTAACATTTTGAGAGAGAGATAAAAAACTCAAATGAATTATACCTACTGCTAAGAAACTATGGACAAAAGACACCACCACCACTATATGCTCAAACAAATTCCTCATAGGAACAATGACAAATACTTTGATGAAAGCTATATAGTCATTTTTATTTTGGTCATAGATATTCAAATCAATGTAATGCTATAAACCGTAATATTAAAAAAGGAAAGCTATAGGTAGTAGAGGGCAAATTGAAATTTTTTCCCCAATAAAGGCATAGGTGAACCAAGTATATGGATAAATAACCAAATATAAAAGACATAACTTGTCAGAGAGAGCAAGTCTCCCCTTTTTAGGCAAAAGTATATTAAATAATTGGTTCCGCATATCAGAGAAAAGGAGCAAAACCTCTGAGGAAGATTCCAAAGGTAGTCTTATAATACTTGGGTTTTCTGTCTTCATGAGCATATCAGAATCCTGTCCCCTTCTACAGTTTTCAACCTGCAACAGGTGCTGCCTCACCTTTGTCCAAAATTAAGTCCCTAATTCAGAACAGAGCTGACAGCCTCAAGTCCTACCATTTATGAACCTAGAGAAGAAGAATAGGAGGTTACGTTCATTTCTCTAGATTTCATAAAACAACAGCAACATACACGAGGTACACTGACAGTGGGAAAGCACAGAAACTTTCACTTCTGTAGGTGTGTAGAAAGTCTGAGCAAATAATAAAAGTGGAACATTTTTCACCACCTACCAAGAGAGACACCTTTGGGGAGAAAGCTAATGCAGCAATTTTTTTAAAAAGCTGCAATCCATGGTTTCTGGCTTGTACTGCTAGAAAAATAAACCATGCATTATTATATATTCCACTCTAACAGGAAGGAAATATTTTTTTCATGGTCACTTTGGGGCCAAAAATAACCCAAGAGACTTTTCTGAGGTTGTATGAGTTTAAGGCCTGAAGAGATTTAAGGTCTAAAGACATTTTGTCTGGGAAAAGACATTAGAACAGCACAGCCATACATTCAGGGACCTCTGAAAAGAATCAGAAATGCTGATAAAGCTACACATAAAAAGGTAAATTCTGTGTGAGAGAGCTCAACCTGAGAAAGACATTATAACAATAGCGTAGAGGTAGATTACAGCAAGACTGAGAACAGCAGCAAAAGAAAATCAGGAGTATCAAGGTTCTCTGCAATGGCAAAAGCATACAGACACAAGCTTAATTTTGCTCACGAAGAAAGCATTTTCAATACAATATTATGAAGAGATATCCAAGCAGCCTCAGGTTCACGATCTTCAGTACTATAACAATAAGCACCAAAAAAAAAAAAATTTCCAGGGAAACTTTTGGCACCTCTTAGAAAACCTTTGCGAAACCGAGGGAGCCATGTTTCATACAGAACAGGCACCCACAAAAACATGTGCTTATATATGCTTATATAAAGGAAGCAGTTTTGTTCTTTTCAAACCCACTGAATGAAGTTTCATGTCTTTATTTACAGGAAGCCCAGGTCAGCTAAAACCAAGCATAACTCAACTGCCATAGCCAACTGGGGTCTGACAAGCAATATTTCTGCCACTCATTTCCTCTGACAACAGAAACATTTTTTCCCCCAAATGCTAAGTCAAGATTATGATGATGATACCACAAAAAAAAAGAAAAAAAAAGGCAAAATTGATCTCTGTGGCTTTCTACTTAACTTCCTACTTCCTCCCTGATTTAAGGTTGTCTTACTAAATGGCAATATAGAACACAATTTTATTTCACTATTAGTTTTGCACAGGTTTCACTAACTTTAGACATCTAAAAAAAAAAAAAAATATAT
>WAAD01028227.1:14476-30455 GCA_013389945.1 Fregata magnificens
CACCTCTCCTACGAGGACAGGCTGAGAGAGTTGGGGTTGTTCAGCCTGGAGAAGAGAAGGCTGTGGGGAGACCTTATTGCGGCCTTTCAGTACTTAAAGGGGGCCTATAGGAAAGATGGGGACAATCTTTTTAGCAAGGCCTGTTGTGACAGGACAAGGACTAATGGCTTTAAACTCAAAGAGGGTAGATTTAGGCTAGATATTAGGAAGAAATTTTTTATAATGAGGGTGGTGAAGCGCTGGAACGGGTTGCCCAGAGAGGTAGTGGAGGCCCCATCCCTAGAAACATTCAAGGTCAGGTTGGATGGGGCTCTGAGCAACCTGATCTAGTTAAAGGTGTCCCTGCTCACTGCAGGGTGGTTGGGCTAGATGACCTCTAAAGGTCCCTTCCAACCCAAAGCATTCTATGATTCTATGACTGTCATCCATAGCCAATGGATGATCTACAGCTTATTAATGTGGTTTATTTTAGACATTGTCTTTTGAAAGAGGTATTATACCTTTGACTCTGCTGACTGTACTGATCAGGGCTCCACCTTCAAAAGGAGAACGGAGCTCAAGGACAGATTTCTTCACTGTATATCTAGCCAGAAGAATCTCATCACATGTACCTGACACAACAGTTTCCAGCAGTGAGCCACTCCTTAGTAGGCATAGGTTTAAATGGTTTGCACTGAAGTAGACTTTTAGATATTTTTTCACAAGCACCCATTTTTCTCACCCTAAGGGACTCCTAGGAAATGCTATCAAAATATTAAAATTACTAGAGAAAAAATAGGCAGTCTCAGACCTGCATACTTCGTTAAGCTACAGATTGACAACGATAGCACTCCCATTCATCTTCTGACACTTTCTTAAATCAAGTACTACCAAAACTGTCCCTGGGGATTTGTCATTTCAGACGCAGACAGAACTGCTTCTTCCCTCCTGTCCAGTGCATTATTTGTGGGATCTACCACACTTCATTACAACCATTATCTAAATCCAGTATCAATGCTGCTGCTGCTGACACTAGTACTTCAGGAGAGATCAGCCACACACCAGAGAATGGGGGGTTGAAGTGCTGCATTTTCAAATTCTGGTTTTCCATTCAAACATAACAATATTAATTAATAAAATTATATTGGAAAATGTTCCTCTCACAAGCCACTGAAATCAGCAATGTTATGTACACGTTCCTTAGAATAAGGTAAGCGATGAAGCTACTAACAATATTTAGAACATGCTATTGACGCGTCCATGTATTAAAACCCCTGCTCAATTTTTCTGTTTGCCTCATGCAACCGGGATGACAAGGTGGATTCAAAGTAGACTGCGAGTGGGCAAGCCATTTATACCAACTGCTCTTGCAAACTTCAGTTCAGCTCACCATACTGTTAATCAAGGAAGATAGCAGGAAAGATAACTGTGATCTGAATGAATTTTCATATCTTTAAACCCCAGGTGAGAACAGAGATAGTTTTCAGATCAGTTGCCCCCAGGGAAGAAAAATAATGAGGGAGGAGGCCTGAGTGACTAAACGTTATTGAGCTAGCACTTGTTACTAAAATAATTATCAGCCTTGGCAGATAAAGCAGGGAAATCTGTGGCAGGGTCAGTGGGTCACCATCAGTGAAAGAAAGTGTTGCAGCATATAGGGATGGACAATCCTGATGAAAGCAGAAAAGTCAGTTAGATACCCCAGGGAAGAAACAGAGACCAAAATACTCATAACAATTCAATATTCCAGTGAACGAAGTCATGCGCAATATTGCTGTGGGCTACAAGGAGTCCTTTTCTAACAAAGCTTACTTTTTTCTAATGAACATTTATTCTTCTCCACAGGACTGCTCTGCTCTCGCTTTCTCCTTTTCTCAGAAGCCCTGTAGGAATCCACAGAGGTCTATTTAAAACAAACTCTGATCTTGCTAACTTTCTTTTACTACAATATTCATTGTCAGCGCAGACCATTTAGTGAAAAATTAACAAACTCTCCTCCAAAATCAATCTCTTGAACTGAATTTGCTCTACAAGGGTTTATGATATTCTTCAGTCACAATCAGTCATAATGTTGCTTGCTATTCCTGAAAATACCTAGGAAGTCCAAAGCATTAATAACTACTAATTCTATCACTGATTCTAAATAATTTTATTTGTTATTCCAAAAGTGTTTCAGTTGCTATAAGACCAATAAAATAATTTTTGACTCACGTGTAGAGGGAAAGCAAATGCTTGCTAATAAAACCTAATCTTATACTCTTTGTCCCAAAATTTTACTAAATTTTTAATGAACAATAAATATCATTTTAGAGAATTGGCATCTATCTGTAAAATTCATGAAGGAAAACTGCTGAAGACCAAACAGAACTACTTTACGCACCGAGAGTGTGTAAGAGTACTGGCTATTTGTAACAAAAGTAAGTATAGTTAGTTTTACATTTTAGTAGTAAACAATAACAACAAGTAGGGCCAACATAAACCATCAGCTATCAGCAAATTATCAACAAATAGCAACAGTTACTAACATTCAATATAGTACTGGTAAAAATCAAATTGATTTAATTCATCAGAAAGATGGGTCAAGGATCTGAATGAGGATTTGGCCTGCAGCAAAAGAAATTTAGAGTTTAGCACAAGCAATTATCTCAAGCTCAAGAGCTTTATGATCCAATTACTGTATAGTGAATTTTTCTACACCTTTCCAAATAAGCAGCAGATGTTCCAGCAGCAGAAACTGTGTACATTAGTAATGAAACACAACTCATGACATATTGTACCCAAGGGCACAGAAATCTTTTGATTAAGCAAGTATTTTCATAGCAGCTGTACAACACGCAGACTAAAAGAGTCTTCACGAAGTCACACAAAAATATACTAATTTGTCGTGGTTTGGAGGAAATCAATGGCCTAATAGTAAACTAAATTTCACTGAAGCACATTATCAGAAGCTGTTATGAAACAAAAAAAAAAAAAACCCTATTAGTTTAGCAACAGAGTAAAATCTGTTGTTAACAATAATCTTAGGGGAATTTATATTTTTAAAAAATATTCTTTTATCACTCTAGTTATAGTCAATAGTTTACGTGAGGTGAGACAGAGTACAGACCAATTGTTAATTCCATGTAGTTTTTAGCTGGACCGTTTTGAAATGGGTAAGAAGAACTTTCAAACTCAGCTCCCCTATCAAAAAGTGTACCAAAATCAGTATTTACTACTATTCACCAATGAAGAATGGTGTTACGAATTGACCACCCTAATGCTAGATACTGTTAAATGGGTAATCTCAAATTCATTCAGGCCACAAATAGCAAGTAGCCAGGATACACATCTTAACTTCAATTTGTCTGATCAAAAAAGATTGTTGGTTCAAAACTACACACAGGCCATGTATGCAAGTATTTCTTTCAAGCTGCATGAATTCTCAATTACAATTAAAAAACCTAAACAGATTTCTGTGCTTCTGACCTTTCCTACTTACTAAGGCTGTTTCTCGTTTACACCTACCTTTCAAAATCTATAATTAAAAAGGTTTTAGGGGAGTGAAGTAGCTCAGGGGAAGTCACCACACTCATATTAACAGCAGAGTGGGGGACAAAGCAGAAGCCCTGAAGACAAAGGAGCTATCAATACAAGGAAATCAAAAACATGGGCTGCATCACTAAACCCAAGTCATAGCTAGAGTATTTCGTCAAGATCGATGATGCCCGTAATCAAAAATGTTCCATCCCCATTTAGTGTCCTTATAACCTTACCATCCATCAAAGCAGTAAATACATTATGAAAGCAAAGATCGTATTCAGAGGCTGTGCCTAATGTGACTCTAAAGAAGTGGTTTTGTACAGTGAATTACTCTTTTAATGTTTTTACTTTCCAATTTACTCTGATAGAAGCTGTTAAAGTAATATCAGAAGTGTTGGCATATAGAGACTCTTGGCAAGGAAGAATGTAGAAGTTTGTTTTATATTTATCTTACTTCCTCTTGCACTTAGATCATGATTTTAAAATTTATCTCATTCCTTCCTTTTATGTTTAGGGACAGTAATGCCATCCTGTCAGTGCTTTAAAAATAAAACCAGTAGCATTCAATAACTTCTGTAAACAATCTTTAATAAAGGTCTAGAACTCAAGTGGATAGCGAGAAGGTAATAAAATGTCTAATACCACTTATAGGTCACATAATATGACAGTTTATTTTAGCTCATCTGAGCAATAGTATGGGACAGCTAATACCATTCTCTATCTCCTTAGTCATATTTTTAGAATTTGTAACACTATCAAAGTTGGTTTTCATATCTTCTTCTAAGACTTTACAAGACCAAACTGTCTTCTCCTTATATGCATACATGAAGCTCAAACAAGCCTTATTGGTTTAGTAAATTGGTTTTAAATTAAAAATCAGGCTTCACCATAAATATGTATTTCAGCTTTTCAAAGGACTTTAAAGGCTGCCAGTATAACATAGGAAAATGAGAAAAAGCACAGGGCTCAAGTATCTCCAATTAACCTTATCTGAATTGCATATATCCCATACCCAGAAGGCATACTAGCAAAGACAGTGAAATGATGTTAACATGCCTGTCAGCAAAAGCATCTCTGTACAACTAGGAATCATGCTGATTTGACAGGGTACACAAGCACGTAGTGGGGTGTACTACATGGGCAAGGTAAGATATCCTTCAAAACTAGTTTTGACTGGCTGAAGAGCTGCTCAGTGGATGTCACAAGTTGCCTGAACCTTTCTGGTGCCTTCCATAGAGAAGGATAATCATGATTTAGTCCAATCAGGTGTTTACTAGAAGATTTGAAAGTGGAAGCACTGTATTACAGGCTTCAGCTGAAAGCTTTGCCCTGAAGAGCCAACGCTGTGTTATATTCTATAGTCCTGTCTGGAAATCTGCTGAATATTAAAAAAGAAAAAAACTTAAAATGAACAGAACTTTAGCTAACCTGCTGAAAGCTCTCATTCATATTTTGTTCAAGGAATGAACAAAGGTTTTTGGCTGAACCAGCTAACCTCAAAGTCATGTGTCACATATTTCTGCACAGTTGCAGACCTGTTTGTACATCCGTCAACATCGTGAAGAATTCCAAAATATATCAAGCATGAAAGAAAAAAATTTCAAGAACTATTAGTGATTTGGGGTACTTCAGTTTCTAGGTGCCCAGCATATGTCAGCTAGAAAGAAACTGATTTTTAGAAAACTTGTGGCACATACCTTCATGGCTGGACAGTTTTCCTTTAATGAACAATTTAAATCAGAATAGCATTTGCTAAGTAGTTCAGACGGATACAAAGGTAAAAATGAATATCTGAAGTATAAAGGATTCATTTCACTTTATCCAAAACATGACATCTCAATGTTCTGGCATTGGCTTCATAGGGAGACTTAGCTGCCAACCATCATAAAACAGGGGAAGATAAATACTGCCCATACCTGATATCTAGTGCTCGGACACATCTCTGAAAACTTAGGGAGGTATCTGGGGATGTCAGAAATGTTAGTTCAAACAAATCCTGACGTTGGGTTGTCAGTCAAGACTGCCAGAAGAGTTCCATAAGCACTGAACTACAGTCCGCTGTGAGAGAGGTACTCCTCTCAGCGCAGACCATCAAAACAACCTTGTTAAAATGGTTTAAATGTATAGTGACTGGAAGATAGGAGTGAGTCACCTTACCACCAGGCTACAGATTCGATCTCAGAATTGTTCTCTGGACAAGTAAAATATCAAAGTGAGATTAAAAAAACCCACAGTTTCAAAAGAAGGGAGCAGTAGATCACTTACAATCTAACTGTAAAGGCAATTTTCCACAGACTGGGAGATTCCTGTTCAGGACAAACAATGTAAATATACCACTGAATCCTGATGTCCATCAACAGAAGAAACCCACTGTACGATTTTCTGCACGGCACCCATTTACATTTATTTAGGTACCAAATTAAATATTCTGTTTGCCTTAATTGTTTGAAAGACTTTTAAGATGCTGTTTTGAACCAAAACCAAGTTTTTCTACAATCTTTCATATAAGCAAATAAATTGATAAAATATTCCAATATGGGCTGATGATTATTCTTGTTGGGAAACTTTTTACATAGCTGAGCAAAGTTTGAAGCTTGACTTTATGAACTTATTTAAAAAACTAGTGTGGAATGCACTGTTAATACGAATTTGGAAATAATGTCAATCAAAAGCAAAAGTTGCTTTCGGAACGCAATATACTGCCCCACACTTCTACTGCATTTAATGTGGAGGCTCAGCAGAGAAAGCCCTAGTCACTTCTTGTTCCCATGGAAGAAAAAAAAAGACCTTCCACATGTTAAGGTTTGTTGGCTATGGCAGAAGGATGTTATACCGAAATGATCATCCCTAAAATTCAACCGTAGTGTCCTTATATACTGTTGAAAAATTAATATTATATGACAGTCACGAACCTCAACAGAGAACATGGTTGACATTTTCTTTCAGCAGCATACTCTGACAAATTACAGAAACTGAGTTTGAAAGACCAGTCACCGAGGCTGAAATGCCTTGGAGGGAGAGAAAAAAAGTGTTCATGGTATAGTTGTCAGAGAAAAATATCTCCTGATTTTTAAGGCTTTAGACTGCCCAAGACCAAGGACACGATCAAATATCTAATGTTACCCCCCCGCACACAGAATTAAAATAGTTCAAATCCACTTAAATAGTGTCTCTCTGAATGGTTTAGCATTTATTAGAAACTGTGACTGCTCTCCACAAAAATATATACTAAGAAGAATTAACTCAGACTATTTCCTAACTATTCTCCTCTCTGGAATTCTTCGCGAACCTTTTCATTTCTATGTCAAGAGTATCCTTGCAGAGGAAGTGCTTGTTCTACAAATTTAAATTGCTGTGGATTGTAGCTGCAGGGCTGGTTACTATATTCTTCCTCTAATCTCTCTGTTAGAGATGTCTTTTCTAATCTTAGAAAATTCATACTCTTCACCAATCCTCAAAACTGTAGTGTCAGCTTTTGGGAGATAAATACTGAAATTCCTTTACTTTCAGACTTCAGCTTCCAGTATACTGCACTGTGTGTTATACTGCCTGTCCTTTCACAACAGACTGAAATGGAAATGTATTTGCAGTTTTTCTTTTAAGGAGTCAGTGACCAGCAGTGACACAATAACCTAGAACAGACTTCTGAATTCAGTCGAGTTAAAAACGATACTGATAATATAACGGTAGACTGTTTTAAAAAGAAAACTATACGTTCATCTTACTGAAACTTCTAGATGAGCCTACTCTATCTAATGACTGTAACAGCCCCAAATACTATTTCTTCTTGAAGTCTCTCATTGCACTGTCTTCCAGCCTCCCTTTTTGGAACTGCTCTTTTAACCCAGCATAACCCTCATTTTTCCATTTGACAGCTTCTGCAGAAAGAAGAATAGAGCAGAAGAAGAAAGCTCCTTTCTGCATATTTAGTAAAATTTCAGGGTCTTTCCCCAGCCTGTAATATTTAGGAACTCTGTGTGCTTCGTAAGCACTTTTCTATTTCATACTAGCCCATGAAATCTTTCTCTTAATTTCTGCTCTATTGGATAAGATGCTCTGAATCAATTCATTTGTAGCTAGCACCTACCCAAAACACCCAAGTTGAAGACATAATTTAGCATTTTACTAAGGTACCAAAATTAAGAATTTAGGAAATTTAGGCTCCATATATGACCCACTATCCCTGGTAGATCATTTCCTAATTATTCCGTCCTTGTGAATTCTTGGTGTACCCCCTCCTTTCTATGTCGAGAGTGTCCTTGCACGCATGAGCAAGTTAAGCCTGGATTCTACCTCAAGTAGCCATTTACCTACGCAATTGCAAACAAGTTTTTTGTGCCTCTTACATGTGAAACTTCTTTAGTATAACACGATTTTCAAAACATTTATACAACAGGCAATATTCAGGCAAGACCACTCAAAGACTATGTCTTCAGTAAGTGCCATTCTGACCTCGTAACAACTTTATATGTCAAAAATATAATGGCTTCTGCTAGGACTCATATATAAGTGCAAGATTTTTTAAAACAGCCTAGTTACTGTTTTCTGCTCAAAATAGAAAGCAAATGAGCCACTTACATTTAAAATATTTTCTTCAGAAACAGCACTGTTCAGACTGGAAGGGGAATAGACAGCTACAAGCAGCTGTAAAACAACTAAAACTATCATACAATTTTAACTATGTCTGTTACTGTTGCTTCTACTTAAACATGATTTTGAATAAAGAGAACTGAATGTATAATTATTATATCTTCTATGCCACATAAATCTTAGGAGTCTAAGTCCTTGTGAACTTAGGCAAAAAGCTATACAAGCATATAATTATGTTTAATGATCAGATTACCTAAGAAATACAACAGATACCTGGACATTTTAAAAGTATTTAAAAAAAAAAAGAGATTTCCCTACAGAACTAGTGGAAGAGATAAGCTATACATAGAATATGGTTCAGATTAAAAGAATATGAATTATATATTAGCATTTTATCTATTAGAAAGAGGGTATCTTTAGCCTCACTGTAATATGCAGAGTTAGATTTTTCTGATTTTCATTTAAATCCATAAAATGTTACCACCATTATAAGATTTGGAGAGATTCTTAAGGAAACTCTTCAAAGGACTGGCAGAATTTTCACTATAAAACGAACTCACAGGGACTGCAAAATATATACCAGATTGAATCTTATTTAAACCTAAGTACAGAAGTTTTTTGTTTGATTACAACAGCTTAGATCTGACTCACCTCAGTGTTATTTTATTTGATGCCACAGGCTTATACAAGGAAATACCCTTTTTATTACAGGATCATATAATAATTGGATACATCAAACTATAGCAACATCAGCATCCTCACCTATCAGGGACAGAAAGAAAATGACATATGCACAGCCACTCTCTACTGTGCATTTGCGGTGATTTGAAGTCTGAAAAGGACGACTATCTCAGGAGCACTGTGGCCCAGTTGCTGTTCCCCAGCTGTTACTGCTCCCTGCCTAACAGCATTGCACTGAACAACTGGCAAGGAATAGGCAGTCTGTTGCCCCAGACTTGAGGTGATGCCCTGGCCCTGCAGTAATGCTGATGTACTTTCCCCAGCACACACTTTGCATGTTCCTCCCTCCCCTGGCAAGAGGGCCTGGGCACCTCCAGCTCCTCCTCTTGCTATTTCATCCTCACAGCGGCCGGCAGGACACCTTATGTGGGACTGCATAGCGAGTCACAGTTCAAATGAGGAAGAGCACAGAGAAGCGCCATAAAGTATTGTGTCTGAGTGCTCCTTATCTATTACAGGGTACAGGTGTTGCTTCAGGCATGCTGGAGGTACCCTGAGAAAGCAGTCCCAAAGGCTACAAATGCAGGACTCTCTTTCCAGCTGGAACTGGATCTGTGTTGTTCCTACAGAATTCAACAAAAACCTGTTTCTATATTCAAGACAAAGGATGATCCACTATTGAGGATGCTACTCTGACATCCTAGAGGTGGGTATTCACTTTCTGCTACAGTACAGAATAACCGTCCAACTTTCAGCAACATACTTTATGGCCAATTAAGAGACACACTATTTAGAAAACGAAAATGAGAAGATGATAGAATTAGACAGTTGGGTGCTTTTGAAAATCCTGTTGCATGATTATCTGTATCTCTAGGCATCTGAAAATCTGAGAGCATGCCTCTCTGTGCTTCTACTTAACAGCACCCTAATTCATAGAGATATTGCGAGGACATCTATAATTATAAAGGATTAGGATATTTAGCTCTCTTGCCATCCCAAGTGTCCAAGGTGCAACTTATGATACTGTATGAGGAAAGCTTTTCCTTCCTAAAATAGTGTGCTAGAAGTCTGACTGTCCACTGCTTCTTCCAACACAAGTATTAGGTGGTTTCAAAGGAAGCAAGCAGCAAGACTGAATGAAAGAAAATGGCTCCTCGTACAATGTGCAGTTAAGCTGGTGAAATTCTTGGCAAAGAAACGTTGTGGATGCTTAAGGATTACATGGGTTCAAAGAGAGACTGAACAGATCAACAGGAAAAAAAATAATCCTCTGAAAGGTGTTAAACACATAGAAACCACCTCTGGCTCCGACAGTCCCTGTGCTGCAAAGTGTTAAAGGATGGAAGACTATATACGCTTGCCACGTTTTCTTATGCATTTGTTTTCATTCAGACAAAGAATACTTTCAAAGCAGCTCCTATATTCCTGTACAAAGTCATTAACAAAATCACTAACATACATTAAGAATCTTTTTTGCTCACCACAGTTCATCTTCCCTTTTAAAGCTCTATTTCTATACATCAAATAAAAATGTTTATGGACTCTTTTTATTATTTGGACAAATCCAAGTGCTGGCACATCCATTTCTTGGCATGGTTGCGATAAGCGCACTAAAAATTAGGATACCAGATAAAATTAAGCACTTTGGCAATTGAAGTTAGATTATCTCAGCACTGAATTCATTGCCAGCAATGGACACAGCAGGAAAAAACAGTGTGAAATGCTTGCAGTCGAGTTTACAAAAGTACAAGCAGCTGTCTGCACACAGGGCATCTTCTGTTGTGTCTCAAAATACAAGGAATAGAGTACCTTTACTGTGACAGCACACAAATAAGCAAAGTAACTGATAAAAAGAGGAGTATTAGGGAAAAAGAAGAGGAAAATTAGGAAAATGCTGCAGAATCCTATCAACTCATAGCAATACAAAACACTTTGTGCAACCATTTTTCAAAATCATGAAAGATATCACAGAAAAAACCCCTGAAATCGATGAAAGGACACTAAAACATAATTTGGATGATTCATTTTGACATCTTCAGTTTGATTTTAATGATGATTCAGATACACATATATTAGCATAAAAGTAACAGGTTTTCAGGTTGCAAAGGTCAGATGGGATTATTTTAGTCTTTTTGTGGGGGCTTCCCCATGAAACTGCTACTTGTATTTTGCTACTTCCCCGGGAATGCTACTTGTATTTTAAAACTCATGGGACTTTAACCAAAATTGTTGCATGAGTGTTGTGACTAGTGAAAATTATCACATTTGTAAAATAGCAAAATAAAAGTCAGAAAGATTTTACTGTACTGAAAAATGTGTACATCTCATAGAGGAACACAAAGGGAGACTGAACAGATAGGCCTGTAGTTCTGTAATTCTCAATAAGATACTGGTAAGTAGCCAAAAAATGACAAAAATAATGCAGAAGTACATAATGACCACATATAAATATATTTTATACCTGTTTTAGTAGGGGTATTCTTAAGAGTTGAGATTCAGATGTATGGGGAACAAATGTGTAGAAGAACCCAAGATTTCTGAGGTCCTAACTCATATGGATGTTTTTCCAAAGCCCACTAAAACTAATGGGGAAAAAAATCATTTCAGAAATATATTTTTTAATCACTGTTAAGTCACCATTGGTTTTAAGTTATATAAACAAATTTTCTTATATTCCATCTTTCAGACAAATTTTCTTTTCAAAGACGACGATCTCAAGCAAGTTTAATCCATCTCCAGTGGGTTACAATCCCTCTTCCAACACTTCGACTGCAAAACCCTCTTAGAAGAAAGTTCCTCATTTCAGCTTTCAGTGCCAGATTACCCTTGTCATGCACCCGAAGTGCAGCTGAGACCAATCCTCAATCTGCTTCCTATGGGAAGACAAGAATGGCAAAGAGAAGTGGGAAATAAGACCCTGTGGGTGAAACAGAGGTAAACACGGGTTTGAGGTTAAGCCAAAAGAAAGTAGCACATCCTAATCTTAAACTACTGGACACTTCTGTAAGAGAAAATGAAATAGGGTCCCTGGGGTCTGGACCAGGACAGTCTCTGCATGTAACAATTCTGAAAGAATATCTTGTGTCCACCCTCTGCTGCTGGACTAAGGTCTCTAAGAGAAACTACAGCCATGAGAAGGGCTGAAACTGAATCTCATGGCACTGTTCAGGAGTACTGCATTGAATGGCTTTCAACCGGACCGTTTCCATCCTTTTGCTTCCACAAAATATAAATAATTTCTCAAGAAGCTGCAAGTTCTAACTGCTTCCAAAGAAGCGTGGTAGTTGAAAGAAAGCCAAAGCGGATAATGGTCGTACAAGCAGTTATTTCCACACTTCTCATGTGTAGGCTCCATTAACGTCAGAAAACTTGCGTATTTTTGTCTGGCTCCTTTTTATTTTGTATTTCTTTTAAGAGAAATCAGCAATTTAATGCCATTAGTGATGTACCCTCCTAAGCATGTCACCTGGTGTGATGCCAATTTAGAGACTCAATTGCTTGGAGGATAAGTTGAAAAGAAAATAAGTGTTCTGAAGCTGTGGGAAACATAGTGTGCTATCCTGACCATGCTGCTTTTCAGTTTGATGCTGATTTGAGGCTCAGGGGAACCCTTGGAGGCTAAGTTAAACACTGTGCTGAACTAAGCATTCACTAGAAAGTGGCACAGTCTGGATTCACCTCCTGAACATTTTCAGAACACTTCTGTTCTTTTCAACAGCTCAGTCATACAGCACATAAGCTTTGAAAAAAACCCTGAACTATAAAGCTGAGCAATGGTGTAACAGAGCTCAGCACAGGCCAGGGCAAGATGACCCTAGTAAGTACAAGGGGAAAACATACTTTTAGAGGATTTGAAGTGCACTGAGTAAATCAAGAGATAGTAAGGCTCCAGTTAAATTTAGATCCTTCCCTCTAGATTTTGAGATCTCTTCACCAAAACTTTTATAAATTTTTACTTCCATTTAAAATATAAATACATTACAGGCTGAAATAAGGCCTATGACAACAACCACACAAATTTCAGGGCACTTCAGAACTCCAGCCCTGGCCAAGCAAACAGCAGGGCAGGAATGGTAAGTCATCCAAAGAAGTTGCATATGTTTATTGCTGCATTTGAGCAATATGCTGGGTTTGCTGTTTGTATGTATTCCGTAAATCAAAAGGTCGCTTTCAAGGATTTGTCTCAAGTGTTACTCTCCTCCTTTTCTCAGGACACAAACCTACTATATCACAGATAACTGCTGCCAATCAATATTACTGAAAAGCAATTCTTCAAGGATATTAAAGGCTAAAATTTGCATAATAGCTACCTAGACTACAGATCACAGCTGGGTCAAGGTGCCTTTGCACTCAAAATTTATACACACACAACAAAATATGGTGGTGCATGCTTCAAGGAACTGACAGTCTAAATGACTGACCTAACAGATAGGTAAAGATGTGACAGAGAGCAGGAAAAAAATATGAGATAGGTTATGCGCTCAAGATAATGTGAGGAGCCCCATAATCCTATGAGGATACCTGGATGCAAGAAATGCAAGATTTGCTTACGATGTCAGGAAGGGATGTCACACCTTGTTTTGCACTTGCTCACCAATCAAGTATTGGATGCAATCTCAATGAGACAAAGGCAAAGCACTTGCAAATGACTTTGACAGCATATTTCAAGGTTAATGCACAGAAGGAACCAGGTACATATGTGCTTGGAGGACAGAAAGGAACATCAGCCTGACTGATTTGCTCTAGACCTGTTTACGCAGGTATCTATGGGTAACTCTCCGACCTGCTCATGTAAAAACAAAGTTCTAAACAGAATTTGATGACACCTGGATTTGTCTACCAGCACTGGGATTTGTTACCTATTAACCAGTTTGATGTATTTATTTATTTATTGTGAGCAGACTGTGCCCAGAGATATTTGAAAATTACTTTTTCCATCACTGTGGCTTATCTTTTCAGGCCATACACTATTCGCACACTTTTAAAAACACAGTTTATTCAAGCTTCTGTGTATAAAGTCCTTGAGAGCCATTCCTTTCTACTGTATGCACTTCTGTGCTATTGAGAAATGCAATTATAAAATGCCCAAACCATTATGATATAAGTTGTCAGTGGCTACTTAGGGACTTTTTCTGTATTATTAACACACTCATCAATAGGTTTGCTACACATAGTCTAAACTTGAATATTGAAAATGCTGATGCTATTTTGGGTATTTTGATGGTCTACAAATGAAAAATTTTCTTGATAGAAAGAATTCTGGTTTTTCCCTACCAAGTTTCTGAAGGCACCGAAAACTTCCATTACAGTCATCTTAAAATCTAGTGCTGCCAGCACGCTAACTGTTTTCCATTAGGCATTGGTTTCTCAGCTATGGTATAAATAGCAGGATAACAATTATTATTGTCATGCTATAAGGCAGTCTAGCTCTGAACAGGAAACAAAAGCAATTTGGAACAAACTGAGAGTCTGGGGATCTCTGCGATACTGATCTCTCATGACTGTACCACAGCTAGTATTAGTGTACACAGAACCGATGTGTGTTTCTGCTTTAAGATTATATTCCTGAATGTTGCTACATGGCCTGAGCACCCTATGCCCTTGTGACACTCTCAGACGCAGCTTGTGTTCTCACTGCCTCTCATCCTTTGAAATCGTAGAAAGGGAGAAGAGCTATAAAATAGGCTTGAGAGTTGACTGAAACCTCTCAGGCAGAGGCATCTGCCGAGAAGGATCGCTGCCATCCAGAGAAGAAACTGCCAGGGCTACTGGACTGCTCCTGCCTATTTTGGCTTCTGTTGCTACCATCACAATAAAGGGTAAGGGAGATGAGGAATCCCACCATGCCNGGACATCCATGCCATGCACAGAGATGGCATTTTCCCCACAGACCTTGCCACATTTCCTGGGTAGAGCGTGACTTGTATGTAATCAGATCAAAAGCAGTGCAGTTAATCATGGTATGGAAAGGAGCCAATACCATCTGAGAGAGGTCAGTGGCTGAGCAAGGAAGAAAACCAATGTACAGCTGGACAACGAAAGGGGAAAGCAAGAGTTCTGGAGCTGGAGGAGCCTGCAGCAAGCAACTGAATCCTCAGGTGACTGCATGAAGTGCCATTTTTTGAGTTTGCTCTAGTGTTAGCACCTTCTCTTTTATTTCTATTTAATTGTGTTGTTCAGCTTTCTGACTTCTAATACTTACTGTTACAGACAGTGCTCAAATAACCTTAATTCTTTTATGAAATAAGTTTTGACTGGTACACAAATATAAAAAGACACACCTTGCCTGACCTTGGAGCTAGACACATCACTCCTTAAAAAAACATGGTTGTCCCCTACCCCCATAGTAAGGGATATTTGGTTACAGTCCAGTGATATAAGCAGCTTTCAGCATCCATTTTTCTGTTTCCTGGAATACCAGGGGCCAAATTATCCACTGGCATAATTTCAATGAAGTCAAGCAGATGATTCCAACAGGGAATTAAGCCATGGGCATCATAAGGCAAGTTCTTCCCGTCACTGAGCCACAAAACCGTGCCGATCGTTACACTGCTTCCCAAAAGTTTCTATGCAACCAATTCAGAATTTAAAACAAACAAAAACCAATCCTAAAATAATTAGTTCTACAGTGTTCAATCAGCCGAGAGATGAGGAGTTCATTTTCTTGGACTGGTAAGATGCTTTGTGATTTCCTGTGTGTTCCTGCCTGTATTCTTTGTTAGCAATCTTGAGTGTTCTCCTTTACTCACAGGGAATAATTAGTGATCATTATTTCAAGCGAATATAGGAGAATTATCCCCTTCAGAGAATACATATGAAATGCAACAAAAGAGTGCAAAAAGAGAGAAGCTTTGTTTAAAAACAACATTTTAAACACACCAAGATTACTCCTGAGGTCTCCATGTGGAAAAAAAATAAACCCACCCAAAACAAACAAAAAAACCCTGCAAACACCAACCAGAAGTTCAAAGCATGTTCAAAGGAATTGGAAATTGTTAGCAATATGGTCAACTATGATTGCTCTAAATATATACTGGACTGACAATGTAGTTTACTTGTAATTTATAAACAAAAAGTATGCAAGTCACCTGTTCTCTGAAATGTGAGTAGCCCTGAGAGAAAACTCACAGCTCTGCCAAAAATATAAACAGCCTTTGAAAGCTGCTTGTTAAAAAAAAAAAAAAAAAAAAAAAAGGGAAAAATACTATTA
>WAAD01028227.1:30470-41706 GCA_013389945.1 Fregata magnificens
AAAAAAAAAAAAAGGGTAAAAGGACATTTGCAAATAAATCTTTATAGACAGACTTCTTCAGACAGCGATGTACAACTGCTGTAACATATTTATAGAAGGTTGCTTCATGGTCACAGAAATACTAAGTATATTAACCACTGGCAAAGCATTGCCCTGATGCTTAAGTCAAATGAACTCTGTCGAAGATGGGTCTGCAGTATTCAGGCACACACTTTAGCAGAAAACTCTCAGTTTGATTACTGTGTCAGAATTAAAATGAACTTAAAAGGGGAATATGAAAGAGCTTCTTTCCCCCTGCTCCCCCCATATTCTCCCCCCACAAACTACTCGTGCTAGAGATACCACTAAAGCCTTCCTTTTGGCTTTGTCTCTGAGAAAGATGAGACAAACAAAAACCATTAAAACTTCCCTAGAAGAAAGGCAAGGCAGCAGTCGGGGAAATAGGTCGTGATTTAGAAGACTGAGGTTTGTAACAGTAGCCTGCCATGGACCTCTTGTGAGTTCCTCAGTAAGCCAGATGGCCAGTTTCAGAAATACATTTAAATGCCTGTCTCCCTGTGAAGTCAATGGGATCTGGGTAGTAGGATCTCTTTGAGGAGCTAGTTCTCAATTTCTTTGTGCCTCACTCCCCTACCTGTAAAAAGGAGGAGATACCACTTTCCTACCTCACTCACATGCTGCGAGTTTGAATATTTATGGACTGCAAGGAGCTCAGATGCACTACATCAGATAATCCCAACAAAGCATTAATGTGCTGAAGCAGATCTCTCTCCTTTCATACAAAAAATAAGAACATACTCAACAAATAAAGAAATCATTATTTAGGGAGAAATCACACAAAACACTCCTAAGTATAACTGAACAATATTTAACAACACCGGCCAGAAATGAACCGACTTGGCGCTCAAACATTTACTTGTACAAATGACAGATTTTTTGCACAGTCAGGGCACCCCCTTGAAGATGGCTGGGGAAAAAAAAAAAAGGCAATCACTTTCCCCTTTTTGTTTTGGAAAAGTGATTCATTTTTTCCCCTGTTCATAAATTTGAGAAGGATGCCAGTTATCATGAGCTTTAGCAGAATTCAGTACAAAAAAAAATATACAAACTCTTGCTATGGTATTTTCCCTTTCAAAAACCTATTTAAGTAACTGTTAAGACTACATTGGGTGTTTTTGTTCAGACACTGAATGATCTTACTCGTGACGTCATGCTATACAAACTAAATTTTCCTCTGCTATTTCTGAAAGCGGGAGAGAAAAATTACAGAGTTTTCTGAACTCCATTTTGCTCATTACTGTTCCAGTTTCATGTGGAGCTCAGATTTCCTTCTCTAAGCAAAATGGTAATGTCTGGGCTTCTCCAATACAACAGCATTCTCCAATGTAAACAGACTGAGTATCTAGAGATGCTCACGGTTTTAATTCCCTTTACCTGGAGCAGTGAGTTCCTCTTCAAATACATTCAAACTAGCAGATAAACCCTCGGCACAAGGGTAGAAAAGTGAGCAGGCAAACCAGTACCACGCCAAAGTAACTGCCATTTCTTTGCTTTCTAAAGATTATGGAGGTAGTTCGAGGTACTCTCCACAGCCATTATGCTTGCACTGATTTCTTGGAATGGAATTCATGGAATTTCCCAAGCATTTGCAGGATTCACCAAAAAGCCAAGTTGCATATAGCAAAGTGAAACTGCAAGACCTAGTGCTGTGCTGAGAGTAGTACCGTTTTAGCAGTGAGGGAGAATTGTTCCAATTTAACAGAGGAATATGATGAAAAAACTATTCATTGAACCACTTCAGACTGCTTCTCCTCAGCAAGGACACTTTCTCTGAAAAATTTACTTTTCTACTCCCAGATGCTCCAAACATGGAGCCATTAAAGTCTCAACAGCTATTTTTCTCTACTGGTTTGTTCCCAGAATTGCTCACAAATTCTTCCTCAGGAAGGAAGTGAACAAGACAAATTTCAACCTGAAATTTATATATATAGAATTCTAATACGTTAAAAGCAATACTCATCTTTAACAATTTCTGTATTATATTATCACAATACAACACGCCGCATTATAATGTAAAACTAAAAACAACTACAAAAGAACAGTTGAAAACAACCAGATAGTCTGATTGGCTTCCATTCAACTTCGAATTTAACTAATAATCTTGTATTCACTCTTGCACTTACATTCAATTATGACTAGCAATGCTTTGACATATTCATTGTAAAACACATGAAGAATGTATTTTGTGTTATTCTTTCTTTCCATTTTATATCATCATCTCTTGTATTTGCATATAAAACAGCAAATGTGTTTAGACCCTTGTGGAATTAGAAAGGCTGTACAAATATTCCACATCCTGTTGGCTGTTTCTACCCAAGCTGTGCTAACGCTGACAAACCCCTTGAGGTTGCTATAGCTCTGGGAGAAACAGACAATCTTTACAANCTGGTTTAAATATGCTGGTTCTTCTCCATTCCCCCAAACACCAAGTTTTTAATACAGACAACCTTGGGCACTACTGCAGTGCTAGTAAAGCTCAGGTTGAAATGCCAAGGATGCTGGGATGTGCTTGATGAGACCCTATTCCAGTAGAAACTAGGATTCATTTAAAATCCAACTGAGTAAGCACTAAATTTTATAAAATTTTCTTCACATATTAGATATGTAGATCCAATAAATAATAACTTATCAGCAGTAGTCATCTATTCCGTTCTGCCAATTTAAGATTAGTGCTTTAATATATTTTCCAGACTTTTATCTAATCCTGTTCTAAACAGTATTTTCCACCAATTTCCTCTAGTACCATCACAGAACTAAGTACATTTCAGTCCATCTGAGCTTTATCTGAAGTCCACATTATCTGCACATCTCAGTCATTCATGGTTAAAAGTATAATCTTAAAGGCTCTTCCGAACTTCTTTCAAACTTTAGCTGCTCAGATAAAATCACCGATGGAAATGTTATTTCCTTCCTTCACTTTTCTGTATTATCCTGCTTGGATGGGATATAAAACTCAAAGCCACTGCTCAACTCCAAAAGTACAGCAGCAGGCTATACAGAGGCACAGGCTGCTCAAAGCACAACTCCTGGATGCTCCACGGACACCCATCAAGTCAAGACAATCTCTCGGCGCTCTTTGAAAACAACCTTCATCTACAATAATGCTGATGAATCAGGAGCCACCTATATCAAAGACTGCGCCGCTGCAATTCGTATTTACAGCATACCACACTCAGAGGCTGTCGTGGTATATTTAGGATTGAAGTATAGCGAGCAAGGCATACACAAAACTGAAGTTCAAGACTGAGTAAAAACCATGATCCTGAAGTAAACCACTAGAAGACATAAAAACAAGCCAAAGATTCTACACCAAAATTGCTAACGTTTTTCCGTCATTAAAGAAACTATGATGTTAAAAATACACTAGCTTAAGAAAGAAGTTACACGCACTCCCTCACACCCACACCTAAGAATACAAATGCTTATTCTTAAAACCAAGGCAAGTCCAGCAAAGGTTGCAGCGAGCCATCTACAGGGGGATTTTGCTCTCCTCTCTACGCTACTAAAAGCACAAGAGTGTCAGCGTGCGCAGGAAAACGATAGGTGACTCCTCTCCTTTATTCTGTTCCCCACCTGTTCTCCCCTGCTCCCCCAAAGCCTGATGATACTGCAAACGAGAAGCCAAATGGTCCATGTCTGCATGGACTGGGGAAGGATGCATGGGTCAGGATGCAGGCGCAGCTCCTGGATGGTCTCTTACTCTGCTCCACAGTCAGCAACCATGTGCACAATAATAATCTGGGGCTCTTCCATCGCACGACTTCACCCTTCACAGAGCTGTGCCTTCCCTATGCAGTGCAAGAGCTTGCTAACCTCTGCAAACAGTCTTAACGCTTTGAGGACAAAATTGCATCCTTATATTCTGCACTGAATCCTACTAGGCTGAGTTTTGGGGCAGTATGAGAGATTTCAAACTCCTGCTGTCAGAAATGTTCTCTTTCAGTAGATAAATAAGATTCCAGAGCTGTCAATCTGGCACCTCTTGCCAGCATGGAGTTTGTTTTTTAGTAAAGTTGTAACAAATGTAATGTGATCAGGTACTAAATCAATCATCCAGATTTTTGGCTCCTGTTGTTCACATGCTAAGCTGTTATCAGATAGCTGGTTATGAAACTACAATTTTAACCCTTAAGCTCCAGATGAGAACAACCTTACGGACACATGAATAATCAGGCCTGAAGCGTAGTCTATTATACTGTACTACTGCCAGTCTAATTCTACAAATTACATTTATTTTTCATGTTTCTTTCCAAGTGGAAAATGTAACCCATGGGAAATAACATAAACATTAATTTCCTTGCAAAATTCTTCAGATTTATTTTTGAAAACCCCTCAAGTATTTTGCATTGGATTTTAACATTTTTGATCCCCTTTCTGCCTGTTTCTCTTATTTCTGCATCACAAAGGAGAAGTGTCATGCTTTAAAGAAAATGCAGGGATACAAAACAGAGGAGGATGGTAGGGAACAGAAACGAAGGAGAGGTTACCAACTCCAAAATACAATGTACTTTCTGCCCCCCTAGATGCCACCTCTTCTTTAAGATTATTGCAGTTTACTATTAGAGGGCTGTGTCCTATTAGTAGCATGGGAGATTGAAGCCAGTCAATGCAGGAGGGTAGACCAAAAGCAGCATCCAATCTAGGACATCAGCAGAGACCAGTAATGAACACAAATATGCCTGGAGCCTCCTCAGCTGTCCCCAGCTCTACATGGAAGGGCAGCAGCTCTCAGCAGCTTCCTGTGGTTTCTTCACTGTAAACATGTGGGAAGGAATAAGCTGTCAAAGCCTCCAGGTCTTATGACCACCTCTACAGCCACACAGAAATGTAGTATGAGGTGCTATAAGCATGTGAATGTTCTCTGCTCAACCCGTTCTGGTTACTGCTGGTGCCTTCCATCTGCTCCTCAAGAAAAATAAGCCATAAATCACCTCTTGCCTTATCAATCACAATCAGAAATTGCAACAAAGCTTACAGAAATCAAAAGAAGGGTATCTGGTGCCCAGTCAAGCCTTCCTCATAACATCTTTAATTTCTAAGCTAGATCTGGGTCTGAGTTAACACTAAAATAGTTTTGTTGTTGTAATAGCTAAACAATCATTGCATCGAAGATCCACTTAATATATTTACACTGCAAATTGACCACAGTGAAATGCAATTTGTCTTTCAGAAGCTAATGCAACAACTGAGCCCATAATTCATAATTTCTTCATTTCTACTGTAAGTTCCCAGATGCAACAAAATATATTATGATACATGTTGAAATCACTTAAAGGTAAAAATTAGTTGTGTTTTGATCTTGATACTGTCATTAAGTTTGGACTTTAAAAATGTCTGGTCTATATTGCTAAGCATGTTGATTTTAAAATACTGTCATGTAAAAAGGGCAAAAAATAGTAAGAATTTTTAGTTCCCTTTTAACTCTGAGCACTGTTTATCCTAATGCACTGAACGAGGCAAAGGCCCTCTGGAAAAAACAGAATAAAACAAAACACGGGCTCATGAAATTAAGTTAGTGTCATACAGTGTGTGCCAATGAGGCACAAGCACAAGGTACAAGTTGTCAGCAGCTGGCTTTTATGAACTTCTACGGTTGACCTAGGAGCTCGTACACGTTACAAATCTATTATTTTACAGCACGTCAAAGCCCAAGAAACAGTCAGAGCTTTAAACAGTGCCAAGTACTTCTTGCTACAATGACAACATGAGCCACTTTGGAGAATGTCTGTATTAGCTTGCTTCCTACCCATCCTGCATGTGCTTGCATTTGGTACTTTTGACCGAATCTATGTACCTTTTTTACACTGAGACTCATTGTAAAAGGGAGCTATTACTACTGTTGCGGCACTGGTTGTAAGTTACCCTTTTCTCTGCTTTACTTCTAGCCCAGAAAAAAAAAAAATGCAAATTCAGGTATAAATAAGTGATAACTTCGGAGATATTTTTATAACAGATCAACTGCCATGGTTTTATATTAATTAACTCCCTATGTTTATTGATTGACTCCATAGGTTTTTACATCATTAGTAAGCTGAAGTTAGCGTTTATGGACAGGCATACATTGAGTTAAAAAGAAACGCTAGAACCAAATGTAAAATTAGACTTTGCAGAATTTATGTCTGACTTAAGCTGATCATTATTTCTGGTATTACAGTTAAGTGGAGAGCTAGTTACACTCTGACATGTCATTATAAGCAATAAAAGCAGGCTTCAAACTAAGAGTCTTACATGTAGCAATCAAACTGGAAAAAAAATACAGATCATTCACAATCATCCATTCAAGCCAATAAGAGCAGCAGAGATACCCTCTTTTAGGGTATTAGCCTTCCCTTTCAAGAGTAGATTCCCTCATCACCAGATTAAAGGGGATGAATATTTTCTGCCTACAGATAAGAATTTAGGGTTTTGTTCCACTCTAAATGATTCTTATTTATCAGATATTTGGTTACAACAGTCCTTCCTAGCCGTATTCTGCTCGGCAAATGTTAATGCAAAGACCATGAAACATTCAAATAAAATCAGAAAGAACCAAGTATAAAAAAAAATAAATACACCAGAAATTATATCCTTGAAAATCACTTAAGGAATATTTTGGTTTTATTGTCTCTCAAAAAAAAAAAAAATGCAGTAAACAAAGAAGTCTTCTCCTGTATCCCGGTTTGCTTGAGGTTTTGGGGTTGTTATGTTCACTCTCTGGAGTTTTCTTTAAAGAATGAACTGCTGGGAACATACCTAAATCAATTCAGCTACCCTCTCACAGCAAGGAGATGTAATGGTTTTGTCCTTTGTATCACTTCAGCTGTTGGACTCACCACTGGGTGATGGCAGGACCTCCGAACTCACAGCACATTGCACTTCACTGGCAGTCTCATGGCTCCACTTCTGCCAGTCCATACAGCAGTTTCAACTTGCTGTTGCCACTAAATGCCAGGGCTCTGCAGGACCATCTGCAGTAATGTAGAGCCTAGAAACACCTATGAAAAATGCCCTCAAAAATGTCAATAGAGGTAGAATACTTTTGTTGAAAATCCATTTCACCTCATTTTTGGTTGCTGAGGTTGTTTTCTCTCCTTCTTTCTCTCTCTCTCTCTTTTTTTTTTTTTTTTTTTAAATAAAAGAATGGTGTTGTGCTAAAGCTAATGGGTAACAGTCATCTCAGATAAGCACCCCAGCACATCATAAATCACAGAAGAACAGGAGCGCAACAGTACCATTGCAATGGATGCAGAATAAAATCAGGTGGCAGAGCAAAAAGCAGACCATAGTTACAATTAGCAGAATACTAAACTAGAGATCTTATGATATCCAATAGCCTATAATTGGATCAAACAAAAAAAATGAAACTGTTTTGGCATATAGTGGAATGGCCAAATTCAAGAAAGACCTACAGCACTCTACAATCGTGCTGAATCAACATGTTAATCTCATAAATCATGATACAGAACTACAGGTAGTCAGAGTGAATGGTGACCACTGTCAACTTAACTTTCTTCCACTTTCTAGGAGAAGTGAAAAGGAAATTGATTTCACTTGAATAAAAAGGGCTTTTGATACTTAGCATAAGCATGTAATTATTCCTCACATTTAAGAAATCAAGCAATTTGACAAGGGAAAGATGGGAAAACCCATACCAAATTATTCTATAGTATTTTTGTGGAAAAATATTTTCTCAATCATTTTGCTAGAATACAAAGGAAGGAAAAGGTGCATATATTTGTCAGTTGTACTAAGAATTTCCTAAGCTTAATTAAATGGTTATCTCAGAAGCTGTTTTATTATATGTAAACTGAAAGACTTCTCTAAATATAGAATCTACATATCTAACATAGAAATGGAACTGTTACCACACATAAATGTATTGCAGTACATTAAAGTAGAAATTATGAGGAACATATAGGACAGGAGAGGGTGAATAAGGTGGATAGAAGAACTATTCCACGCTACATTTAATTTTCCAGTAATATAAAGTCCATTATATATCCGATATCAGTGGTATAAGCGAGTAGGTCTAAATTATGTCATAGTTGGAAAGTATCTCCTGAATTCAGACCCAGGAACTGAACGGTCTCCACAGCCTTCTGACAGCAAGAAACTTACGCACTGAATCAAAGCCTCTCTGCCAGACACTCTAAATTGGCCAGAATTTGGCATCAACATTCAAGGTCTAGAAATCAAACTGGACCATTTTTCAAAGATGCAAAGAATTTATATATCTCCCCCAAAACCAATGAGAACAAAGGGGTTTAGCTGGCATCTGTAAAAATAACATACTTATCCAGTCTAGACGTGGGTGTAGAACTCAGACTTGAATAACTAAAGTGAAATTTTGGTTAATGGAGACATGATTTCATCCCTAAGGTTTTTTTTGTTTTCATTTTCATCAAAATTTTTATGAAGCTATTTAACTGGGGGAAATCAGTGATTTCATTATGCAGCATAACTGACTGGTTATGATACTGAATCCAGGAAATTATTTTACCAGTATCTCCTAACCGTCAGCTGCGACGAGGACAGACACAGCAGACCACAACAGGTAAACAAGATTATTTGTGTGAAATAAACCTGTTGTATAGTATTATGAAATATTTCCAGCTCAGCCAGCTAGAAGCATACACATAAACTATTTGATATCTGGGTAGTATGATTCAGGGATTCTGCAACTATGGACAAAATTGTTTCTAAAATAGGAACGGAAGTAATAATTTCTAAAGCAGCCATCACACTAAGGACAGTCAGCAGTTTATACTAATTTTAAAAGTACAAATGACGTTCTGCATTGTACAAGAATCTTGATGGGAGGCAAAGATGTGACCTTCCACATAACATCCTTTTTGAAAACATAACTGCTTCCACAGACATGGTGTGAAGTGCTGCTTGTCACGATCTTGGTTTCAACACCATACCATAAATTCCCAATGTCCCATTAGGGGCACTCACTCCATTTTCTTTTAACCAGAATAAAGCAGTTACGACACTAAATCCCTTCATGCTTAAAATGAAAATAAACAAACACAAAATATCCTTCACCTTTTTTTTTTCCTCTCTGGCAAGTACTGCTAAGCCACATAGCTCTACGCATGAACTGTTGTCAACAGGCTGCTCTGAAGCTGAAGTTCTGGATGACATGCTAGACAAAGTGATTCACGATGAGTATTAGAGACATATTGAAGAATTCATCCTATTTCCCTTCACTTAATTACTGACACGCTGGAATTGATAGTTCAGTAAACCATTTTAATCTACTTTCTTAAAACGTGTTAAGCAGCGATACAAAGCCTTCGAATTTTTTTTTTTAATGTTTTGAATTGTGGAACTGCAGTCACATCTTTCCCTTTAAAAGAGTCCTTTGTACACCCAAACCCCACAAAGAATAATGCATCAAATTTAAAAGAACAGCTGAAAATGTCTTGTCTGATTTACTGAAGTTGTCACTGAAATTCATCAGCATTCCTGAGAACACTGTCTTATAGTTTAAAAAGCCCTGCAGCAGCACTAAAAAACACCTCTTGGGTATCCCTCCTCAACAGAGCTATATGGCAGGCTATACAGAAATCCAGCTCTTAGAGCAAGCCAGTCACAGTCAGCTGTTCCTCCATATTCCCAATGTAATAACGGTCCACAGAAATCAAAAGGAAAAGTGATATGGGGACTGTATTTGGAGGAAATAAAAACAAAAAACCCACAAAATAAATGAAAACTCATCTCTCCAACCCTCACTAAACTATACCTAGAATGCAGAAAGAAGAAACAAAAAGAAGTTCAAACCTACAAGCAGGTGACTGAGCAAACCCCTGAGCATGCCTACGCTGCAAGGCAGGCGTTGCCCATGTTGGGCTCCTCCAACAGCTCCCACCGTGATCCCCAATTACCCATGCAGGGGAAACCTGGAAGCAGCCTCACACCCTTCTGGGCACCCCCCCCGCCTGGGGTCGTGGGCAGGGTGGTCCCGGCTGTGAGACGCACACTGTGCCGGGTGTAAACGCAACCACCGTGCCCCGATCACTCAATACGAGCTTATAAAATTCCAGTTTCGAAACAATGCATGAAACTCCTCTCATTGGCATATTTTAGATGTCTTCGAAACAGGGTCTGAATTTGTAGTACTCAGGGTCAGAAAAACAGCTCTAGAAGAATACATTTCCTAATTGCAGTTAATACAAATTAGCTATTTTACAAAAAGAAATACCAAAATAATATCCCATTACACTGATATGCAGTAACATAGTATTTCAGATTTTTCAGGCAATTACCTTAAATACTTCCTGCTCTGCCCAAATTAATATAAGCACAGGCAGAAAATTAACTGGCTGTCTAGGTGCATTGTGGAACAGAGCGAGAGTGGCACTACGCACTACAAACGCAGACATTGTGTTTCACCTCTCAAGAGACGATAATGTGGTTCTTGGGCTTTCATGACAGTTTACTAAGTCTGCCAAAGGACTGTGAGTCTGAGGGTAGGGATAAGGTAATTTTATTGCATTAAGCTAATAGGAGTAATAACACAATCGCCAGTATTTTTACACAGATTTCAGTTTCACACTACAGTGTAGAGCAGAATGGGTAATATTGCATCTCTAATAGGATTTATAAAAGCATATCAATAAATGCTACGCAAAACAGTAGGGTTAAATCCTGTACCCATTCAGCAGCTAGAGTATCCTCCTAACAGAATCGTGAATTTCCTTTTAGACAGTAAGAGCTCAGATCTATCCTCAAAGTTTAAAAATCCATTACTGCTCCCCAGCGATAAATTGGTAATTGAAACAGTTGGGTTGGCGCACAAATAACACTCTGATGTTAGATAGCCTCCCAACTCTCGAAAACATAGAAGCCTTCAAGCTTCAGCACTTTAACATACTCTCTGGAGAGCTGATATAGGAAATCACCAGGAAAAAAACCTGGTACTGGCTTCAATTGCACCTCAGCAGAACTCTTTCAAGCTCCACTGTATGGAAATTGCTTGTGCCTGGTGCTGCTATGGCGGCCCCTCGGGGGTTGGGGGCATGTTATTAGGTTTAATTTGCCCATGTAGAAAAACTAGTTCTGCAGCTGCTACTATAATTTAAACTTGTGGTGTCAGACTTTTAGCCTTTGCATTTTAACACTGTTTGCCTGGATTCAGAAAGAACAAGGAAAAGTGAAAATCACTATTTTATTCTGCTTGTCAGTGAGCTAG
>WAAD01028230.1:245-14585 GCA_013389945.1 Fregata magnificens
AAAATCCTGAAGAGTAATCCTATGACAGATACACTTCTTCTCTGTGCAGATGATGAACTGAAAGACAAAAAACGCAGTGAAACATGATTCTTCCTGCCTACACTGCTGTCAACAGGGCAACATCTCTTGCCAGGTGGGGATTTTTCTCCTATATCACAGTAACTAGGTCCAAATGCCAGAAAAAGTCCTTAATCAGTGTGAACAGAAATTTCAAGTATATATCCTGCTATTTATAACAGGCTGGTATTTTTTTTAAAGTAGAGCTCACAGAAAAGAATAAACAAACCCTAATTTTATAATTTATAATGTCCACATGTTAATGTTTTGACTTTCTAGAATATGTTTTTATATCAGCTTGTAGATAAAAATTGCTAAGATAAGAGAGAATAGGTTACATTAATGATTATATAGTGGTTGTAGTTTTTGTTGTTGGATCGTATATTTTTAGCAGGATAAGTAAAAGAAATTATATTTAGAGTGTTAGTCTTACTTGATAAAACACAAAAACCCATGAGAAAATGCTAGACTGAGTTTTTTCTGCCACATATGAAGCA
Source organism: Fregata magnificens (assembly GCA_013389945.1). Classification (NCBI taxonomy): domain Eukaryota; kingdom Metazoa; phylum Chordata; class Aves; order Suliformes; family Fregatidae; genus Fregata; species Fregata magnificens. Next base: position 800 of record WAAD01028230.1, read on the forward strand.
ATAGTAACAGTGAAACTATAATGCCTGAAGAAAGCAATCTTGACTGTATTATTTTTTTCCCAGAATGTTTAGCCATAGGAATGGATGAAGAAAAATTAAGAGCTGTTATGGAGATGTCCCAGGAAAAAATATTCTTCTCTTTATTTGGAGGGAATACAAAAGGGCAAAAACTAAACAACATGCAAACTGTTTTTAAGAAAAAAGACCATTAAAAATACCAGCCTCAGTGTTGCCTTTCTGTCTTTCTCTATTTGATCTTTAGCAATGTCTAAACTCTGCTGGGAGACAATGCTCCTGGCAGTTCAGCTGAGCTTTTTTGAAAGAATAAAAGAAGCTAAAACACCCGGTGCCTGCCTTAAGCTCACTATTTATAATGACACTCCTCTTCATAATGAATCAAAATAGTATACACAACATGTAAAGGTAACAACCTTTAACTAAAAATATATGTATCCTCAGAAATATATTCTAAAACAAAACCGCTGACCACAACACCTGGAGTTAAGGTACTCTCCAGTCACTATATCACATTGTTTTAAAGTACACTAATCCTCTTGGTGGTGTCTTCTGCTGCTTCATACACCTGCTACTGTGTCCTATTGCAACTACTTTGTATATTATGCATTACCATACTGTATGTATTTCAATGCCACCATTTTTCCTACTAGTATTAGTATTAGTGTAACAATAAGCCTGTTGTAAAGCAATGCGTTGGGGACAGTATTAGTTTGTGCCTGTGCCAGGATGACTATGACCTATCCTCAGTGACTGTGATGGATCACAGAAGCAGCAGAAAATCAGGCTGGTGAGGACTTTCAGGATGTGTCTGAGGGCCATAACAGAATGTTATCAGTATGCAGTCTCTCTCATCAGTGGGTGTTTTCCCCCACCCACCACCTACAATGAGGGTGAAAGGATACAGATCCCTCAGTTAGTCTCTGTACTCAGTCTCCCCTTGGGTGCTTCCCTGCTCAGACTACTGAAAAATTTGCAGAAGTGGATGTGCAACAGAGTTTACTCCCTTCTTCACTTACTAACATAGTTGAAGTCTATTATGGCTCTTCTGTATTAGCCCAAACCATTTTGTTTATCTATTCAGCATAGATCAAGCTTTCTAGATATCCTGTTACTCCCATTGTTCTTCTCCAGATCTCTTCAAATGGTCTGCACATTTCTTAATCTGTACCCAAAGCTGGAGATAATACTTTGAGGTTTCACTAGTTGGTTGAAGTCTTTTTTTCCCCTTCTTTTTCCCAGAAATGCATTGTCTCTATTTTGCTGACCTTCCTTCTTTATATTTCACAATTACTTTCACCCATACTGTCTTCTGCTATCTTACTCTCCATCACTTCTTCCCCATGGATTGGCAGTAATTACAGATGGTAATACTCCCTTTACTGTAATTTTCTCTACTTTCTGCTTTATAAAAAGAAAGAGGTTTTGCCACCAAGACTTGCTGGACTGAAGTATCTTGCTGTATTCTTTTCTCAGCTAGCCTTTGGATTGCTAAAGTCTCCCACATTTACTGCAGGGAGTCCCATTATAATATTTTAAGTTTTAAAAACACATTTCTCCTTACTCTCACACCTCATTCTTTAACTGAAAAGGTCTAAAATAACTAAAAGTGGCTGAAAATGAGTCTTGTTTTAATGTAATATCTGTTTAAAGATGTTCTTACATTTATAAATTATTAATACTCAGAGCTAAATTAAAAACAAAACAAAAAATGCATGCATACCACTTACAAATTTCTAACATATGGAAAGAATACTATTGGTCAACATAACCCAAAGTCAGTGTGATAAATCTTAGATGTGTTGTTTGATTTTGAAATAAAATAGTCAGAGAATTTTTCAAAGAGAAAAGTTTGAACACACTGTAAGTTCCAATTTTGTTCTACTTTTTTCCACAAATGGAACCTTTATTTTGCATCCCATCTGCGCAAACATCAAAGAAATCTCTGGTTATAGGTTTTTAAATTATTATTAAAGAGAAAATGAATGAACATGAATATCAGAGAAAGAGAGATTAGTATACATAAAATCACTACACCTGTACAGGCAGTATTTACTTTTAAGCGGGATATAATTCCCCAGGATTTTCAAAACCTGAGTTAATTGGTGAAGAGAATTCATGCTAGTCAAAAAGCCAATGGAAATAACACAGCTCTTGAAATGTGGACATCTGTTTGTTGTTTGAAGTAGGCTGGGATCTTTGACTCAGTCCATGTAAGCTACTAATAACCAGAAGACATCATGTACCTCCAGCCTTCAAATTCAGGTCATTTATAGGTAAAGTTCCCCACATTTCAAATCCAGTCCCCTCAGCCAGCATTCAGTTCCAGAAGGTTCATTTTAAAATGTCATATTAAGAAGACACCTCTCCACTTTAATTCACATTCCACAAATTCACAAAATGTTTACATCTTTTCCCCCAAATTCCATCAAATATGAACAATTTCACTTAATATTAAAAACATTTCCACCAGTATTACTTCCTAGGTCAGATTTTGTTCTAGTTTAACCTGTGCAAACCCAGAATGGTGTCACTGATTTGAGCAAGAACAGATGCGCCTCCTCTGTCTATGTCTCTGATTCACTTGTGAATTCCTGTGTTCTTAATCTCTGCATGTTGGTGTCTTTTCTGCCTGTGTAAATCCATTCATCACATGGTGCATTCTGCTTTTCTTTCACTGGCATTTCTTAAAGTACTCAGATATGCTCTTTAAGCAAAACCCTGCCTCATGGTTGCATTCCATATACATGCACTTATTGCTTTTAACCTAAGGGAACGAGCATGACTGCAAGCATTTAATGCTGGAACCATGAACGGTACATTCCTTTTGGCATTCACCTAATCCGAGCAGGCAGCAATGGGTTTCAGAAACTCTCTTTATTTGGTCAGGCACTTTGGGAAGAATGAAGAGCAGTATTTTCCTTCCAGGCAGCCTGCAAACCTACCTTCTTTCTGGTAAAAGTAATTGTTCTTTAAAACAAATACTTGAAAAGTAATTTGTGAAAATTAGTCTCAAAAAAAAAGAACATCCTTTAGAAATGTGAGCAGTGTAAATAGGGAAGAAATAATACTTATCAACAATCCCTCCAGATTTACACTACACCTTTGCTTTTTTAACAAGGAAGTAATTACATATTGATGCTGTCTTCAAGCCGTTTTTCTCTCTGCTGGAGAGAAAGCACTAGACTGGGACAGAAAACCTGAATTACATCTGACCGTTTACTGGTTTGTAATCCCTAACCAAATCTTTGTGTGAGATTTTCCCCTTGTGCTAAATAGCACAAAGTTTCTTGTTGGTCCGTTGACATAAAAAGTCTATAGAAGTATTATGCTGTACAGACCTTGTTCAACTATATCAACAGAAATTGCCTATATCTGATCCTTTTATTATTCAAAAAGAAGAAAATAAAGGGAAGAAGTTCAGAATATAATTTTCATTGAAGGTCATTGGTCACTGTTATTCTCAGAAAGATCACCCATTCAGATTTATTCATTGTCCCTCTTTGAAAGCTGTCTGAATGGGCCAAAAATCACTGAAAGCTTTCCCAGTAGATCTGGAAAATTCTACTTTTGCTAGTTGGAAATATGGTATTCCAAAAAATCAGACAAGCGAGCTGTTCCCCCTAATTTTTTTGGGATTTCTGTTTCTAATCCTGACCAAAGTCATAGGATAAGAAAGTGGAGCGGTACCTATGTATGTATGTATGTATTTATTTATTTCAAAATAGCCAGTCTTCATCAATGACCCAATGAGCTACTGGTCACTCAGTGCACATGTCCAGTCAATGAGCAAATCTAAGCCAGAGCCTACTGAACTTAATTTGCTCTATTTTCCCCCTAAATTCTCTCAAGCATTGAACACCTATTCTTTACAATTCAAGGATCTTAATGGGAATATTGTCTTTTTTCCCACAGATGGGGGATTAAAAGCAAAATCAATAGACACATCATCATCCCCTGCAGGTAACTTTTACTCTTCAATTGCTTGTTCCCTTTCTCACACCATGACGCAATTAAGACCTTTTGTCATTTTAGTCTTGCCCCCAGTAAGCAAAGACGATCATGTCAGTGAAAGCAAAAGTCAATAGTTTTATGTACCAAGTTATTGCTCCTTTCGAGACTTGAGATGAGAACTCCAAATATATTTCACAATAAATGAATGCTCAAGAAAGCTTTCATCTAACATCGTCTTTCCTCTTTAAATTTCAAAGATAAAACCAACCACCACAGAATCACAGAATCACAAAATCACAGAATCACAGTTGGGGTTGGAAGGGACCTCTGAAGATCATCTTGCCCAACCCCCTGCTTGAGCAGGTTCACCTAGAGCAGGGTACCATTCTTCTAAAAAGAAAATCTCCTGCAAAGAATACATAAATTGTATCATACCTTACAGACTAAACAAAACTTCACATCCACAGCCAAAAATAATTCTTCTAACCTCTCGGGCGGTGTCTATGCTGGTACACATGGTGAAGAATCCCATTACCTTAGACCTGTGAGAAGGAAGTTGCTTACGGCCTCCAAAACAGCAGTGGGGCAATAGTGTGTGAGGGGTGTTTGGGTGAAGACAGCAGCCAGAGGCGTCTGCTGGCTGGGGTGGGAATGTTCTCCATGCCAGCTCTGGTGCATGTAGCAGTGCCTGGCATGCTCAGTGTGAGCTGCCAGCTAACTGCCTGTGCTTGTGTAGGGGTCTGTGCTGGAGCCTAGCATATGTGTCCTACAAGCAACCAAATTCAGAGGAACTGAGGAGGTACTGCAGATTTCTTCTCCAGCAAACGTAGAGGACTGGGAGTACAGCCCTTCCACACACACCCACTGCATCTCCTGTGGGTTTCTCTGTGGTGGCATCATCACTGTGGTGGAGCTGCAGTCATTGTCAACAGCTGAGGGGTTTAGCAAATGAAGTTGGAGGGAGACAGTTATTTTATTTTGACACTGGAGTATTTTGAAATGAGAGCATGAGACCCAAGGGTATAAATTCTGATGTGTCCAGAGGGAACAGATTTTCACCCTGTGTTGTAATTTTGGTTTTGAAAAATTGGCAGCTATTTTATAAAATGGTTTTAAAAGAATGTAACTCTTTTACAAAATGCAATTTTCACTTCATATGTTCCGTAAGTTTCCTGCATCTTCAAGAACAAAAAAGTTGTTCCAGTTTCATACATAAGGAATTTGGACACATGGGTAATAGTCACTTTGCTAAAGATCAAACAAAGTTTGAGTTAGAAAAAGGAAAACATTTCCTAAAAGTCCCCTTTTGTAACTTACTTTCAGGTTTAACTTTCTCTTGGTTTGGTAGTTCCCCATGCCAAAAAAATCAACAATACAACATAGAGTCCAAAAATCTGCTGCTTGTTACCACACCAAGTCCATTGTTACCACACCAAATACCATTGTATTGTTCTTGAAAACAAGCTAGAAAACACAGGGAAAAATTTATTGCAAACTAAACCAAGAATGAATTTGGTCTCTGACATTCAGAAAAAATTGAACTTGCACATACTTCCATGTATTTGAAAGTTAAAATACAAGAAGCTCAAGCTGTTCCTATTCAAGCTTCTGCTTTGTGTTCTAAAATACTAATTTTAGTGACATTTCAAACCATAAAACATATTTGTGTGGGAAATGGATGACTAATACTGTCTCTACAAATGACTGTTAAGTTTTTCTGTTGAACTTCAAATTCTAATTGCCATTGAATGCACTTTAAAAATCTCTTGCTGACAATAGTCCTAATATGAAAGTTTTTTTCCTAAACTAACTCAAATTAAAAGATCCTGTAGAAGAGCACTGATTTCAAGTTTCTGAGGAAACAGAACTGACAGGCTAAAGAAATCACAACAATAAACAGAATACAGTTATAACTACTAGCTTGCATTTAAAAATACATTATCTCATTCATCTGTATAGTGCAGAATAATATGCTTTCCTGACCGCAATGCAACACTGATTTTTTTAATTAAATAATCTAAATTCCATAAGAAGTTTAAAGTGGTGCTGTGCAACCTAAATGACCCAAAAATGTTTAGACTATGGTAACTTCTAGAGATGCAGAGCTGTAGCCACAACCACAGCCAATGGAGGCCCTACGATAAAGTGTATTACTTTTGAGTCACGTCCTTTTTGAATCTCCTCACATCACCATATTGCCCACAATATACGAACTTCACTTGTTTATACCCCTGGGCTAACATACTGTATATAACTTTCCCACATTGTCAACTCTTCAGATTTTGATCTGGTCTGGGCTAAACTTATCAGCAGGAGAAACAGTGGAGCTGTAGATCCACTGGTTTGATCAGTGAATACTAGAAGTGCCTTTTGTATTTAGGAAATATTTAATTTAGGTAAACACATATACTTTACCTGTTAATTGTTGCCGAGATATGTTTTTATTCTTTTTAGTAGCTGCTACATTACTTCTGTGTGAGGCATTTGCATCTGCATCTGTTGAAGTACCTGCTAAACTGTATTTTCACAAATTTATAGCTGGGCCATAAATGTTAACCAGAGGCTTTCAGTGTTACCACTTCTGCTATGACCATCACAGGATGGGCAGTGTCTGCCAGGGCAGAAATGATTGCCGGTGCTCCCTGTCCCCTTTCCCACCTACTGCACAGGAGGGAACCCCGAGCCCCACTGAGGGCCCCGGGGTCTGCTCTTCCCCCCTTTCTCAGACAAGGCTGCCCATGTAGCAGCACCTACTTCTAGAGGAGGGGAGAAAGCACATCAACACCTCTGGCCAAGTGGTGCTCTTGCTTTTTTCTCTGCTCTATAAACCGTTTCCAGTAGACAAGGGACTGCTTTGGCTGCAGTGAAGACAGCCTGGCTGGCTGCTCTTCCCGGGGAAAGGAGAAGCAGGGAAAGCAGCCAAACAGAGGCATTGCTGCTTCTTTTCCCCACCCTCCCAGTAACAAAATTGTGTGTTTGAATCCATCTGGTTTTGATGGTATTTTCCAGTTCTGCAATCTGGGCACACTTTAAGTGCTGTTACATAACTGACACAATTTTTTTTAAATTATTTTTTGCATGGGAATGATTTAACAGAGTTACTGTATCCCTCTGATTACTGGACTTGTCAAATTATGTTGAAATATTTGTTAGTAAGTAATTAATCAATTAAAATGGTCCTCTACCATAGTGGGATTACTTCGTGGCTTTTGTAAAATTGCATTCAGCTTTGGCTGCTAGGTAAGCAAAAGACCATGAAACGATTAGGTGTTGTTCAAACTTTCAGAATGAGGCCAACCTTAAATTCAGATTTGGCTTTGAAAAGAAACAGGAGGGCAATAACGGACACATATGGTTTTGGCAGCAAAAAGGCAAAGGCAAAAAGGCAGGGCAGATTGTTTCTTTTACCCCAACCTATTTTTTAATATTCATATTGGCTGCTACTTGCTCTGAGTGGTTGTTCTGTGACCTAAAGGATTTTATTATTAAGATAATTACAAGTGTATGCAGTTGACTTTTTTCCTCCTTTATTTCATCCTTCCTAAATATTACCACTGAAATTATACATATGCACCTTCCCTCCATATTCAGCAGCCCCAGACAAGCCACTGTCCATAATCTTGTCTCTTTCTTCTAAGACAGTCCTTCACCATTTGTTGGTATGTGAACATGCTCTTCACAGAGCCATATATAAAGAGATTATTATTTGGACTCTTATAGACTTGCTTCTATAAAACTACCTTGCACTCCCTTGTTGCTATATTAGACTTTGTTGTTCCAGTTAGTTTTTAATTTCATTATAAAGGACAAGCCATGATCAGTGTGAGGTTTGTGGAAAGGAAGGACCTGGGGTTCGTGCTGCAGGGTGATAATGGCTGTAGAGATCATCTCCTCATTGAGGAGAACATCTGTTTCTTCCCACGTGGTGGGAAAGAGGACCACACTCGCCCTTCTCCTCCTTGTTGCCCACTTCTCAGCTGAGATAGCTGCTTAGTCACTTTCCTACTTTTTGCAGCAGCTTTCCGTAGGTGCCTATCTGCTTAACCCGGGGAAGGGCTGGATGGTGTAATTGAACATCTGCCAGAAGTTTCTGCTTTTGAAGAACTGAGACCCTCCTGGACTAAAGAGGAAAGCAATGAGAGCTAAAATCCTGTGGCTAGAGAGTGAGTTCTCCTAAACAGGCATATAAATAAGCCATCCAGTATAGAGTTGCTTTTATAAGGAGTTACAGATTTGACTAGATCACTGAGTGAGCAGCAATTGCTCCCCTTAATAACCTACTGTTGTGATATCCATAGCAGCAGTGTTCATTAGTGCAGCTCAGTGTGACCACTGAATATTGATTTTTCCTTTGAAAATACATTTACGAGTCTTCGCTAATCTGAGAATTTCCTTAGAAATAGTAAGTTCATGTAAAATCTTCTGATTTTCCCATTCCACTCCTCCCCACCAAATTATATTCCTTCTACCTCTTTACTACAATGATGCAACTGCGCAGGGGACAGGTGGCCTACAGGTAAAATCTGGAATTAAATTCATATGCCTAAGCATACAGTGCCCTTGTATTGTGACTTTATGAGTGCCTAACCTTGAATAAATTAATAAATAGGCTGTCAGTTTGTTTTTAAGCATCAAGCTGACCAGCAGCAGGAACTGAACCAAATAAGGAAGGGAAGTACCAGAGGCAAAAGGTCTTTACAACATCACTGAGCAAAGCTGGTATAAAGCAGATATATATTAGAGTGATTGGCACCTCAGTTTTCTCCTCATCTCTCTCTGAAAGCTAATGAAAAATTACCCTTCTCCTCTTACATATGGAAAAAAATATATTTGCCATACACCCCTTATGGAAAAGCACCTCTTCTGCTTCTTTATTTTGTGCTTTTTCTACTGAAATGAATACAAATACAGTGGCAGCTTCCATGTGACGGACACTGTTATCCACAGCTTTCAGAGCATTAGGATAGAGATGCACTTGCAGGATCCATTGTGAGCCATTTCTTAGCATCTGAATAAGAAATAGATACATCTGACTGAACAACAAATTCTCCTCTGAGCTTCAGTTCCATTATGATTTTCAACAGGTCCACTATGTCTCGTTACAAAAAGTAGTGCTTGACCAAGGTAAAGTGTATGAAACAGAAGAAGCTTAGTGCTTTCTCTTAACCCCATATTCCTGTGGTTAATTTAGAGAAGAGTCTTTATCCTTCACAAGGAACATCCCGGTATATACTTTCAAAGGTGGTCAAGCTCTGCTCTCCCTCTCTTTCCAGTTTTAGTGGAGTTGGACTTTAGACACCATTGACTACATGAAATAAACTTGTGGATTAATTAGAAAATGTACACAGAAGGTGGGTGGAACATGCCAGTTAAAATGCCAGTGAACTAAATGTGACAAGTATACATTCACAACTTTGAATGAGTGTATGTGTTAACAATGAAAATATTTTCCAGTGGGAAACAGGAGTAGTAACCAATGACAATAGATTTAGAGGCAGGCAAATTTTGTAATACTTATGGTGTTCCTGTGGAATATGATAGGGCAAACATCTATAAAACAATTACTGACTATATTGTGCAAACCCCAGGATACTGACTTGGCACAGTAGGCTGTGTCAGAATCAGGACCGAGCATAGTAAATGATGGTGTATTAGGAAAAAAAAAAAAAAAAAAAGGAATTATTACGAGTTCTGGAGTGTCTTTTACTAAAAATAAAAAGCTTTGTGGACTTCCATGTCTAATTACTTCACAGTGGTATGAAATTTGCATTCAATACTTGATATTTCATCACTGGTTCAAATGTCTACCAATGTGCCTAAATATTCAAGCTTGTTTGTTGATCCTTCCCTCTGTTGAGTATGAATTACATGCGTAACTGATTACTGAGTAACATGAATTACAGAAATTATTATTCAACTGAACAACTGTTACCACATCTTCTGAATTGCAATAAGTGTTAAAGTATTATATTTTATGGTTTTTGCAACAGGTGGTAATACAATATGCAGTAGTAGGAAATTTAGCAAAAACATCAGGAATTTGGTAGAAATGAGGAGGAATAGCATGATCCATATAGTAAGTTTCAATTTTACAGAAGCACCAAGTTTTATCTGTCATTATTTTAAAGTAAACAATAAAATACAGACTAACTTCCAGAACTGTTTTGCTTTTTGATGACCAAAAGAAACACCCACTGATAATCTGTGTTTTATGAAGGTAGATTGCTTTGAAAGTGTAGGTGTTTGCCACAGTATAATAAAAGAAAGGTAAATGTTAGATATGATAATACTGCTCCAATTCTCTCAGGACTTTTCAGGAGTTTGATTTGTATAGCTGAAGGCTTTAGGACTGCTTAACATGTAAGAATCTATTTTGATTTAGACAATTGCCTTTACAACTTTTAAAAAATATGTACTTAATATACTTATGAAACAAACACAATGCAGGCACCAATAAGGCTCCTTCCAAACTTGTGTTTCCATTTAAAACTTTATTTTGCATGTTCAGAACATCACCAGAAACATAGAAACTTATAGGCACAAATGACTTCATATCCAGAGTTTTTGAATAAATTATTTGCTAATGAAATTGCAACGACACATTTTCATGATAACTATATATCTTAATGTTTCATATATACATATAAAAGTCATGCATTGTAAAGAGTCATTTTATCCAGAGCATGTTTTCTGGGTGCTAAAATTCATTGTAGATCTTACATGTTTTAAATATGTCTCTTTTTTTTTTTTTACATTTTAAAGAGTTTATTATACTGATATCACATTCCCAAAGAAAACACAAAATGTAATAAAGCTGTATATTTTCTTTACCTTACAGTTTTTTCCCTGTATTAAAGAAAAAAAAAATTGTTTAAGTAATAGCAAAACAAATGTTTTAAACCAGCTCACAAGTATGTAAGATATGTAAAATCTAGTAGTATAAACTAGGATGACAATGCAAGGGTATAAAATACATGCTCTTTCAAGTCTGTGGTCCATGAGTAATATTGCTTCTGTCCTGGCCTTGCTTTGATACATGCAAGTCCATGAAATAATTCATGGCTTATTATGTGGCAGGTGAGGAATCAGCTGGGAATTAAAGGAAATGGTCCTAAAGCCCAACAACTTGTTTTATTTCCACCTTCACGATAAAATTACTCTTTTCTTGCTATGAGGCACATTCAAAAAAAGTCCAGGGCCAAATTTCAGCCTATAATATCCTTGCAGTCATAGCCTTTTCAGTCTAATTCAGATCCCCTATACTCTACTTCTACAAGATTCTTTACTATGTACTTAATTCCTCCAGTTAAAGTAATAATGTCAAAAGGATCTTTGTCTTTATATGGCCTTTTTTCTTTGAGTTTCTATCATCATTCCATGCTGGCTGCTTAGGCATGCGCCATGCATGATGACCTTTGGCACCGGCGTGTTAGCATCAGCGGGAGACCTCTGTACTGCTGGCCTCTGTATGTGACCCATTACTCTTCAAGTGTGATCATTCTTTTGATTTTCCAGTTTCGTTAGTGGAATTCAATGCTGTGAAGATAATTATCTTCAGCTGTTAGGTTACAAACAGAGTAGAAGTATAAACGTGTACAAAAGTCTTACTAAATCTAGTGCTTTTAAATGCTTTCCATCCCCGATTTGGAAATACTGTTTGATCTATTGACAGACTGACAAGAAAAAGATGCTCTTAACTGTATAAGCCATACCAGGTTTCATTATGTGTTTTGGAAACTACTTAAGAACGCGAAGAGGCAGTCTGACCAAATGCAGTGAGCACTGTACTGGGACTGAGGAGATCTGCTTTTGTTCCTGGGTCTGCCACTTGCCTACTGGATAACCTATGTGAAGTTGCTTCCTCTCTTTGTGCCTCTGTTTCACCACCTGTGAAGTTAAGATAATGAATGATGCTGTCCTTTTTGTAAAGTGCTTTGAGATTTATGGAGAAAAAGCATCATGTAAGAGCCAGGAATTTATCGCTAAGGAAGAGCCTTAGCTTCTTTTCATGCTTTCTCCAATTTTCTCTTCTAATGCAATGAAGTAAACACATAAAATTCTGTCTTCTTTGAAATCAGGAGGAGTTTTACACTTGATTTTAGCGGTGCCAGAATTTCTTCTGAGTGAATGATGGAAGCTGTGCTCCTTTCTAGACAGTGCTAATAGCAATTCTTGCTCAAAGAAATGTACATTGTCATCCTACCTGTGAAATGTCTGCACTTTCGTTTGGAAGGTGGAAGGTAAGCAAGCAATAGCTCTGAGAGCATCAAGGTAACATTTTTTAATCCAAATACTGCATTTTAATAACTCCTAGAAGATATTTATAATGCAACAGCATGCGTACTAATAATACCAGTACTTGACTGCATTTTCCCATAGTATGATTTTGACATAAACATTTACCAAAAATATGGTGGTTTGTTTTTATTATTTCAAAGCAGTTCCTAAGGTGCAAATTGTAGCTTATACAATTCTGATGTGTCCTTTAAAAAATGTATGTGCTTCTATCTTAGATGGTCTTTGTTATCAGTAGGATATATACTTTACTCATTCATATTGGTTTTTAAAAAAGCTTTGGAGAGAGGTCCTGAAAAGCTCATATTTTGTACACATTTTCCCCTTCCAAAGGTTATGAGAACAGCAGTTTCCCCTGACAGAGTGGTTAGAACCAGTTTTTTTCTATTCTGAACTTTGTATTGCATTGTAACGCAGTACTGACTGCAACTCAATGTGCCAAATCCTGTACTACCTATCCCAGCAAATCTTCTAGAGACTCTTGTGGGCCCTAACTCCAGATATAGGATTTGGTTCTATAAATAGTCACAGCAGTTCAACTCATGGTAAATATAAAACCCTTCAGACAATATAAAGGCAATAGATCTAGTAGGGCATGAATGCAAAACCATTCTAATTGGAATACAGAAATGTAAAGACGTTTCACTCAGCTAATCTGGTAATTTAAATAACAACTTTGTATACTACACCAACCCCTCTCCAAGGGTGCTGCCGTTCAATAGACTTTCCATTCATTCACTAGTCACACCAGATGTTCATTTAACCATCAGCAGCATTTGAACTGAGCCTTTCCGATAGACGCTTTTGTCGGGGACTCCCCAGCCAGTCCTCCCTGGGGAACCTTTCTGTTTGTGTATGTACACCATTTTTACACATTCTCTGCAGGCAAACATCTGCTCTTCTGAAATATATTGGGGCCACAAGCACAGGTCATTCTTGAAGCGATGGGTCCAGAAAAGGAGACGATCTCCATCTCTCCTACAGGGGCTGGCTTTTCCTCATCCTTCAGCTCAAACACCACATCATACTAGAAAGAAATCTGATGCTGAGGGGGTAGAAAGAATATCTGTTCCTATTAACTGTGCTACCCCCACACTTCCTTTTAGTGCGAAATAGTTCATTTATTTGGCAGATCCAAGACTGACTGCCCCACCAGTCAGCAATGAAAATTGCACAGAATTGTTTGTCCACAGCATTCTTAAAGGGTGTGATAATGCCACCCAGCATGCATTTATATGTTCTAGGTTTCTTCATGGCCATTTCTTTGTTCTTCTTCTAGCATTATACATTGCCTTCTCTTGCCGTTATACGCAAACATAAATAATATGAAGTTCCCTTCTCAAATCTTCCATGTTACGCTAAGGATGAAATTTCTTTTCTTCTGTAAACTACAAAATTATATATCCTGGCCCATCTTTCTTTTACTTCCTGATTTTTTTTGCTGATAGCTAGAGTACATGATTTTTTAATTGTTGGCTTTTTTCATAGTAACCACAGTAACTCATTTTTTCAAATTCCAAAT
>WAAD01028230.1:24692-39840 GCA_013389945.1 Fregata magnificens
GCTTTAGATCTTTAGAGCTTTAGAATTAGGAGTACACTTAGATCATTTGCTCTGTTGTTACCCAAGAGCTTTCAGAACTAATCCTTGAGTAACAGGCATGTACTAATGAACCATTACCATAGAACAAGATTCAGCATCATTTAACATACTTACCACATGAAAAAAACTTCCTTTCATGCAGAAAGAGCAATAATATGCTAAACTTACCCAGGGTGTACAGGTTTCCTACTTGTTGTCACTTCCTATTTAGTGGCTACTCCAAGTTATCTTAAAAGGTATTTTAANTTAGTGGATTGGCTAATCTTAAAGGAGAATTTCATTGCTCAGTTCCTGTTTAACTTCAGTCTTTGTTTTAGGTATGTTAGATACTTCTTTGACTTAAATGGAGCTACTCTTATATTTATTTATCTATTCAAGCATTTTGGTAAACCAGTATCTTAACCTTTTAAGTGCTTAGGGTCAAAACTCAGTGAGAAATGACTCAGAATCCTTTGTGTATGTGTAGTTAGGTATTAGTGAATTCACACATAGAAATAAAAATGTCAAGATAACAGCATTGTATTCAACTCCCTATGGGACTGATTTTTTTGAGTTTTCTCCCCAGCTTAACAGACCAAATACTGTAGTTTTTGCTCAGTTTTCAATAGATTTAGTTTACCTGAGTAAAGATGGAAAGATCAACTTAAATGTTTCATGTTCACCTTTCAACGTGTAGGACATTATGCAACTTGGTAGAGCAGTAGGGTTATTAACTGGAATTTGTCACTCATATAAATGCAGGATCAGAGACTCGGTCTGACCTTTCAGCCTCTCTGTTTTTTAATAGCAGAATACTATTCTTGGCAATTAGCTATGACTTTACATGCTGTAGTGAACATCTGCCTCTCCAGATGTTCACTAGCCAAAATAGGTGACTTTTTATTCTGCATCTTACAGAAAAAGGTGTGTCTTTTAAGTTTTCCTGAATGGAGAAAGTTAGAAACATATGAAGCACTAAAAAAACCCAAAACCAAGAAGGAAAATTTCCCAAATAACCATTTGGCTCTAGAGGCTTTGGATGTTAAATTCCATATATTGTGAGATTCATGATAAAAATCCCAGCATAGGCAACAAAATAGTTCCATATAAATGTGTGTATTTACACAGAAGAACCATGCATCCGTGGAAGACTGGTTTTTAATCAGCAGATGAAACTGTACAAAGACCAGTGGCCCTTTTGCCTTTCTACTGTAGTCCTCAACTCAATGTTAATTTGAGACTATTTGAGCATGTCTTCTGTAGAACCAGAATTATTAAAGGTATAGGGCTTCTGACTTACTATTATGAATATAACTCCTATCATTACTTTTTCTTGCTGGGCTGGAAAGGATAGCTTGATTGCTCACCTAACCACTGGAACGCTTCTGATACTCTCCCACTGCCCAAATAATACCCCATTCAAAATGATGTTGCTTAAACCGAGAATATCAGTATCTGTCTTGCTGTCCTAGCTGTGCATGGTAAGTCCTCCAAAAACCCTACCAGCCAATATAATACATTTTGCAACTGGTTTGTTGGGCAATAAGTTGTGAACAGATTAATGCAGCGGGTTTCAGGACCCAGAAGGATCCCTGACAAGTAATTAAGTAACGCAATCCCATTGTCGATATGCTTCCAGGCACTAGTTAAGAAGCCCGTGCTTCCACTGAATATTGTCTGCAAATCAAAAAGGGTTGAAAACCAGCAATTAAAGTATAACTGTGGGGCATGATACAGGAATGACAGCTTTCTGATAGGAGTTTCTAAACATTCACAAGAAGCTATTTGCCATCAATAATGTGCAATTTATCATAAACTGGTTGGGGGGGGGAATTTTATTTATTTTTCTTTTTACTCTAAAGTGTATTTTCTTTAAGAATTAGTTTGCAAATCTGCATCTCAGGACTTTCACAAAACTGAATACTTTCTTTACTGATTTTTTTTTTAAATTTTTAAACAGAAAAGCAATTTCATACTAACCTTCATCACTGCCCCAGCTTTCAGTACTTTCTATTCTGAAGTAGATTTAGCCTTTAGAGTAGTTTATTCTCGGTTCATGTTTCTTTTCCTTGTAGGAGTAGACAAAATTATAAAAACTATATTCTGAAGATTAAAAAATATTTTTGCAGTAACACATGGTAACATTTTAATGTTTGAGTGAAAAAATTAGGAAAACTGTAATGTTTTTTAGTTGGGTTTACAACAATATTTTAGCTATTGATGGTAGCTAATATTTGATTATCTAAATTATTAACTTTTTCAGAACAGAAAAAAGCTGTCAGTCTAGATTTTCAGGGAAGAATATGAAAATAAATAAAAATAAATAGAAGATGGTAGTCTCCTTTTCTTAGCTTCACATTAATTTTAAGTCAGAACTACTGGACATTTTGGGAAGGAAACATCTGCAGCCCAGGAATGGATTTGCTCTTTTCATATGGCTGCTTCACTACTTACCTATTTTAAATGAGGATGCTAAGAGGCTTTCATAACTTCATTGACACTTATTCAGATTCAGCTAAAACCAGTTCCATTACCTGCAGTCAGGTAATGCAGCATTTTGCTGCCATAGCGTTCTGCAGCTCTGCACAGTCAGAGAAATCAGAGACTGATTTTCATCTCAGATACAGAAGTCTAACATTTGACTCAAATTTATTTGTTGAGAGGAAGTGCTCCTGACCTCAGTGTGAGTGGAAAAGTGCGTTTGTCACAGACTTGACACACCCTTTTTGACATTTTTCTCTTGTCTTCTTTTGATACTGATTTCAATAATTATTCAGTAATCAGTATTTTGTGGTTCAAAACAAATCAATATTTGTTTTCTCAAAAAGGCAAAATAAAGTGTGTTCTGTTTCAATTCATACATACAGTTGCATTGTCACTCAGTAGGTCTTTTCCACTGCCTTTCCAGCAGTAAGATAAGATAATTTAATGCACATTTTAATTTTAGTGCAACATTAAGAATGCAGTGAAAGTATCTGTTCATTGATACTTAAAACCTTTGTTTGGGTAGAAAGTAAAAAATAACAAATGGAAAAAATTTTCCAAGAATTTTTTTTCCCTGGTACATTTANCTAGTAATAAAAAGTATTAAGGGGAAAGTAACAAATATTTGGAATCGGCCCTACATACCAAACCAAATATCCCACAGTGAATACTGTTTCAGTTGTGTACAAATGGCCTGATACTTACACACAGTGTGGAAGCTGGAACATTCAAATGCAGCCTATTATATGTTACAGAACAGTTACTGAGGTACACTGCAAGCTGAAAACAATCCAATGTAGTATGTAAATCAAAACCATAAAAAAGCAAGAAAAGGATCAGGTTATAAAGAGAAAGAAGTAGAGGAAAAGGGGCTATGGAATTGAATGCAGTCATTCTGTAGGAGGATCTTTGAAACAGAATACTGTTTATTGCAGGTTTTAAAAATAAGTTAAGTTTGAGCCATTAACGTACACTCTGTCACAATGAAAGTGTGAGTCTTTGCTTTTTCACACATGACAGTGGGATCTTTACATGGGCAGATGTGTTGGTTAGAACGAAAGAAAGTTATCAGGTGATCCTCAAAGGAAACTAGACCCAGCACTAATAACAACTTCAGGAATGGCATTATCAGTTTATATATTATCCACTATTTTTGTTGCTACTACAGAGACTGCAGTGCTGGTGTAATATAATCTTGACTACTTGGCCAGAAGGAGCCATCCCTCTGAACTCCAATCATCTTCCAGAGAGCTCCGCTCTGCACTGTGAGAAGGGGGTATTATTCGGCCTGATGACCACCAGGGCTTATGTGTCTGCGGTTTGGCCATGGTGCTGTAAACAACAGTGCAGCACAACCTAGAAGATAAATATGCTTTCATTTGGGTCTGATGTGAGATGTGTGGAAAACTGTGTTTCCAAAGACTTTGACCCATTTGAAAAGAGACTTTTTAATGAAGGCAAATTCCAGTGAAAAGTAAGAATGGTATTAAGTACTGAAAGAGATCTTCTGGATTATCAAATCTAATTCTTTGTCATTGCAGGCAACCATTTCACATAATCACTTCCTTCAAGTTCTAGCTGAAAAGCATTTAGAGTCTTTTCTTTTTATTACTTCAACGAGAAGGTAATTTCAGAACCTTGCTGCTCTAATAGTCTGAAACCTTCCAGCCTAAGTGTATTCACATCCCATTTATACCCATTCATTCTTCTGTCTTCCCAGGGATGAAGATAAATAGCTGTACATCGCAATCATTCCCCCAGTTCCATGGGGCCATTGATTTGCAGCTGTGTATTTGAACCTGTTCCATGTTTGGACAGTTCTTCATGCAAGAGCCTCAGAAATGTGGTGTGCAGTGTGAGAGAGAGCATGAAACCTGGAGGGATACCACATTTCATAGCGCCCGAATGATGGCATGGATGCCATTCTGCGAGAATTAGGCACTACTGCATTTAGTAAGCACAGCTGGACCCCCGGAGGGCAGCCCCAGAACATGAGTGAAGTCCATCAATCAGAAAAGTAAAAGTCAGGGGGGGCGGCAGGGTAGCCAAAGTAGCCCTCTGACCCAGAATTACAAATTCTGAGACCTGCAGACATTCCACATACAGTAAACTGTAAACCCTGGCAAAGATATAACAGCAATCAGTTGCAACAGCTTTCTTTGCATGGAAAGGCATGGGGGTGCACACAATAGATACCTGCGCCTGTGTGTATTTATAAACAGGCATATAGGTATTCATGTATGACTAGGCACTCATGAAAACAAGACATTCAGTAAATGCTTTAAAAATAAAATACATCAAATCTTGCTGCTCCATTCTGGGCTCACCCAGCTGTGACTGAGTGCTGCAGCATACAGAGCATCCCACATTTCACAGGGAAGATAGCAAGAGAAGAAGTCTTGTCAACTCTGAATTCATGTTGCTCACAGACACTTGAGAATGGCCTTTCATGATCTATTTTTTTTCATTCAGTTGAGAGAGGCACAATCAACTGAACAAATAAAATATTGTCTGCCTGTCAGTGGCAGGCTGCAAAGTTGTATTTGTTTCAAAGAAAGCAACACCTGATGTAATTTTATTCAGACTCAACATTTATGTATTCTTTCATCACATAAGTTAAAATGTAGCTTTCATTTAAAAAAAAAAAAAGAATCGCTACTTAAACCACTGCAGTGGCAGCAGTATATAGGGCAAAATTCAGCACATTGAGTTTTAATGAAAGACAGTTTAAAAAAAAGGTTATGAAACCATTACTAGCATCCCAGCACGTAGAAAAGTGATGTTGTTTAACTGGTCGGTATGCATGTGACCAGCTTCTGGCTTCCTTGTCAGCCCCAGCTTATTGCATGCCATGTTCTCTACATAAGCTATAAGCTTAGATCAAATCTAAGCAGTATATCTTGCAGTCATAACTCATGCAAAACTCTGTTGACTTCAGTGGAAATTTTGCCTGAGTGTGGACTGTGGATTTTGGCCAAAGGAAATAAAGACCTCTAATGTCAGTGCAAAGCTATGTTTATTGTACAAGGTGAGGTAGAAAAACAATGGAAAAAAATTTACCTGTGTAGGAACAGAAAGCTCCAAGTGCTCTTCAGTTTCTGCCTGTCATCGCACCAGCTGTTCACCCTCTCTGCCCTGGGTTTCCTCCACCAGAAAGGAGTCCCTGTCTTAATCAAGGGGGCTGCAGCTCCCTCGCCTGCTGCTTTTCCTTGCGCCCTGTGGCAGCTGCTGCCTGCCGTGTGCTTGGAGGGTCGGTGCTCTGGCTGCTCTGCTCCTCTCCCGCTTTCTCCCCAGTGCCTGGGCCGTGGCTAATGCTGTTGTTGGCTTGATCGCAGCCTCTCTCTTTCTGCTTTTACGGATGGACTGACTCCAGCCTCTGCTGGTGCTACTGCCTAAATGACGACTGCAAATCTCATCTAGGCTTTTAACCGCCACCTACTGAATAACTGTGGAATATGTATACATATATATGTATATACACTGTAATTTTCTGGCTTTCTCAACAAATGTAGTACATTTTTACAATTAGTCTTTAAGCCCTCAAAATATTCTGTAGTTTGTAATTCAAATCTGTAGTTTACATTAATCTGTGCTCATAATTGTCCCTTTCTTCCAGCACCTAAACACAGAACAAGCCTGTTCCTTTAACTTTAAAAAGCTTACAAAGCCTTTGCTTAGGCTAATCCCCAGTGGGCATAAACCAGCATAGCCCTATTCAAATCAATAGAGCTGTGCTGATTTATACTAGCTGAGAAATTCATCCCTTAGGTCTAATATTTATTGGCAAAAATACAGTAGATGTCAAGTACAAAAAACATGCCATAAAAATAGCTTTTGTCCAACACAGCCCCTCAAAATTTCACTCATCTGAAACAGATAATACATTTTTTTTTTTTCTGACAGCAGTGTAAAATAGGATTCTTGAGTTTTATGGGCAAACATAAATTAAGAATGTACATTGTTTTTTCCACCTTTAATGGTAATTTTTTTGGTGAAAAGTCCAAAGGCAAGATCTAAGGTCTCCTTCAGCTGTTTTTTAAAAGCAACTCCTAGAAATACTCAGAAAGGGCTTTTATTTCCAGACTAGAAGTTGGGTCCACTGGCAATGTTTGAACTCCTGCTGGAGAAAGGAAGTCTAAGTACAGGGCCTCTCTGTGAATCCCCAGGGAAGGTGCGGGGAGATGCTACCTTCATAACCCAGTAGCAGGGGTATGTAGCACCATAGTTTCTCTAAGCTTGCAACCCATAGCTGGGTTGAGCTGTGAAATTAAAGGGCTCTGTGCTCATCATGAGGAGCACTGCCCTGTGGAGGACAGGTGGCACCCAGCACCCCGGCACAGCAGCATAGAAAGCATTCAATTTTTAGCCTTGCTGGGACTGATGGGAGAAGCACGGGTCAAGCAGCTATCTTCCAACAGCTGGTATGATTTGTTAAACGGCACTCTTGGTAAATGATGGCTTTGTTTTACATGTTTTTATGGAATATCCATTCATTGTATTAACTCTTTTGCTGAACACAGAAATGAAGATTTCTCCTCTACATGTGTGTCTTACAGAAGTATAAGTGTATTAGTATACATGATGACCTGGCCAATATGCCCTGAGGAAGTAACTTGCACTAGTGTGCGGTTCTGGTACAGTTATGATTTGCCACAACATTTACTCACTCAGTTTACATTGTAAGTCTGGGAGATTTTGGTTCTTGAACCCTATTCCAACAGGATGGATGTTCAAACTTTTAAGAACATACCTTTTCAAAATCCTGATTCTTTCCAAAATTGAATTTACTTCAATTACAATATCAGTATAGCCTATTGTAATTCTTTTCTTACCTGTCCAGGGAACTGAAATCTTTCATTTACAGGTCACAGATATGTACCTGCACCTACAGAGACAAGGTTCAGTTCTACAGCTTCCACCAAGGCTCTCTCCCATTGAAATGACCATAGGATTTTTCTGAGCAGAAGCAAAGTTACTGGATCACCACACTATAGTACTCTGTAAAGGATACTTGTATGGGATTTCCCTTACTCTCTCTGCTGAAAACTAGAGTGGAAGTACCTACTCTCAGCAATGGTTTTGTAATGCTGCTGTTTTCAGTGGGGTTGTTCAGGTGTGCCAGACAAGGCAGACTTCCAAAATCCCAGGCATGCCTCACCTCATCATAAATATAGATTATTCACACGTGGTCCCAGCAGCCAATCCCACAGACCTAAACCGAGGTCAGTCTCATGCAGGCCAGCAGCAGCACAGCAGGGTAAAGATTATCCTGCCCTAAGCTGCAGGGAGATTGCACTGCTCTGAATGCTGATGCTAACATGGGGCAGAGTAGATAGGGTCTGCTCACAGTGAAGAATTGCCCATCTCCCAGAGGCACCAAGGACCTCCACGCTGCAACTCCAAAATATGTACCAGTATGCCTTATGTGTTGCTGAGTGGAAGGGAAAGTACAGACAGCAAGGGCACAAAGCCCCATGAGACTATTTCTATCAGACGCTTCCCTCACAAAGAGAAGTCTTAGGCAAGCTACGTGATTGTTAAGTTTCTGTGCTGCATCCCCAGTGAGAGAGGGCATTTAAGGAACAAGAGACCTCCCTAGTAAAATATGAGCTGCCTAAAGCTTGAATGCACATTTAGCACAAACCTGCATGTGCACTGAAAATACAGCTTCTGAGTCGAAATTCAATCCATGGCCCATGTACAGCATGGAAAAATGAGGAAGTCTTCAGTTTCCCTGTAAAAGTTTAAGATGTAAAACAGTTGCTTATTTGTAAAGATTTTCTCTCTGCAAGGCAGAACATAATCTTGACAAAGAGCAGCTGGCAGAGAACAAAGACTAAGCTCTGTTTTGTCTTTTCTGGGATGGTTTTCCTCCTGTTAACCTCTGTTTCTCTGGAACACTTTCACTAAACCACACCCTGGCTAAAATACATACCTTTTCTCTTGCATACTCAGAAAGCTACTGTCTTAGCTATGCAATGTCTTAAAGAAATCTAGTTCTTCTCTACAACTATCCTTAAAAACAATTAATAGTTACTGTAAATCTATAATAATACCTTGTTATCCTCCCATACTGTATTTCTGAGTTGTACTCAAAAATGAGCTAACGAGTTGTCTTCATCAGCAGTATGTAGGACATTACAAAAGATCTTAGCATACTATTTTTTTCAGAAAGTGGAATTTTTGTCCAGTAGGAAGAAATTAATCTTAAGAAAAAAATATTATTAAGAGTGTTTTTTCAGGACAGCTGATGGTCAGCAGTGGATCTGTTAACACCCTGCAATTGGTGCAGTAATTAGATTCCTACTCTGTGAATATGATATGACTGTAGCTACAGGACAGGTTATCACAAAGGCTGCATTTTGTATTTGTGGTCTGCATTTGAATCTTAGGCAATTTCCACCATTTTGTAAATGAAGCATAAAATGTTAATGGTCTTTTTAGTGCCTGCACACTGCTTTGAACCTGAAAAGCTCAAAAAAAGTAAATAACTAGCAAGTCACTACTGCATATAATTTTGAAAATATAATAATCAAATTATTGACTAAAATTTTACAATTTGGCTAAGTGCATCATAGCCCATTTACAATGCACTGGAGCATGTGACTATCTGATAGAATTACATCTTATGTATAAAGCAAATGTGATTAAAACTCACACGTAGTGTATCAGGCAGTTAGTGGTCTACACCAATGCCATGAGATGATGGGACCAAATTCTTCCTGGGTGTAATTAAGGTTCTCATTTATGTTGATGTGACTCCAGACTACCTCTTGATTTGATTGGGGTTAGAAAGATGGATCCTTATCTAATATGTTTTAACAGTAAACCGTCATCTGACAGCCAGAGTTGCTCTGCAAAATGTTGTGGAGAAAGCTCAAACTGCAGTTCTTCTGGAAAGGGGTGTGTTAGTCTGTAATATTTTCAGGCCCTGTAGGTAGATAGATGAAATACTGGTATTGCTAACTCTGGTCTTTTAGTTCATCACTTTGCAAGGTAACACTGTACTGCACACAAAAGTTAAAAATAAATAAAAAAAAATAAATTATTGTTGTAACAAAACCCTGCCCAGCTCTTAGCTTGCAGTAAAAGAAAGCAGCTACTCCAGCAAAATTGCAAGACGTCACTCCTATAGAAAGCAGATGGTAGTTTGGAGAAAATATTGCCAGATCCCGTAGAGTACAATTTTCTTCTCCTTTAGATTTCAGTGGATTTCAGCCCAGGCTTTCTCAGTCAAACCTGCAATGTGATGAACGCAGTGGCCTTTAGACGCCCTCTTGACCTGCAATTTCCATTATTGGCCGTATTACTCTGAACTAAGTTTCCAAGTTTCCACCTGGTTCCTGGTGAAGGGAATCGCACAAGAAGACATTTTTGACTTATTGTCTGTGTGAGGGTCATAACTCCAGGGCTTGCTTCTGAACACTTGAGAGCAAGCAGGGGTTTGCTGTTGATTTATAGGGAAAGCAAGACAGGGCTTAATCCTCACTAGCTTCTGGGATGTCAGATACCATAGAGGTGATTGAAGGAGATAGGCTATTGACTCTGTTCTCTAATATCTGGCCCTGTACACAGAGGAGAGTGTTATTGTCACTGAAAATTTGTAGCTAACTTCATTTAACCTGATTTTCTGTGAAATGGGAAGAGACTGTAGCACTGGTCAGTATTTAACATGATAATTTCCAAAAAATATACTAATAACATTTATAACAACCAAAGAAGAACAGAAAAACAAAATTTCTTTGTTGTGAAGAGTAAAAAAGGGTCACATTTAACTGGCCTTTCTTCCTTTTTCTCCAGAGATACACCTCACTAAATCATGCACAAACACTTGCACACACAAAATAATGATTCAACATCAATAAATTGCATAAAACTGTAAATATGGAAAAAGTGACTATGCTGTGTTACAAATCTGTAAACTATTTAATACTATTAAGAAGACTTTGTGAAATTTCTAAACTGTTAAGAACCCTTTATAGCAAACCAGAATATTTCTGTCTTCATTAATTTGCATAAGCACCCATCACACAATATACTCGATATATATTAGTATATTAAGAACAGTCTTTCTATTTGCTGATCAATATTCACCCTAAACCCTGCACTGTGTTTGACCCATAGTCATCCAGGCATACTGAAGGAAACCTTTGTGAAGGAGGAAGGTTAAGAAACTTGTGACTTGATAAATGCAGATGAATGGCAGGAACTAGAAGAGTCATTCATTGATCTTAACTCTGCTATTCATGGGTGCCAATATATTAATGCGCATACTTGATTTTTGTACCAACCATTTAGACACCAGTGAAAACAAAGGAGAAGCAGAATTTCAGAACTGGGATTACCCTTTTCTTCAACATTTACATGGGACTAAGAATCAGCAAAGACAGCCCAGCTATTACAAATGTAATTACAGCTTGCAGGAGGACAAATGATATTTTAGGTAGTCGAAGACTTAAATTCATATGAGCATAATGCCTTAAAAATTCAAACATTATGAGAACTACTTGCATTGCACCTAAAAATAAAGTAAAAAAAAGGAACCCCCCGCCCCCATAACTGTGCAGTCCTTCATTTTTTAATGCATACTTTTATCTTATACCCCTTAAAAGGAGGACAACCCCATTCAGGTTGTACAGCAGCTTGTAGGTGTAAACCATTACAGGGCTTACAAAGACTGAGTGACTGCTGAAAGAGTTATAACTGCTTTACTTAGCATCATCCAAAAAACCCCTTCATTTACCATTACGAGACAGAACCTAAGTCATACTGTATAAGAAAATATAATTATTTACCATTAATATATTAATGTCATTAATTTTACAGCACTGTAAATGTACATAACATGTATACATAAATATAAAAATTATCATCTCTTATTATTCATATAAATATAGAATAATAGAAGACGTGGACAGGCTGGATCGATGGGGCAAGGCCAATGGTATGAGATTGAACTAGGCTAAGTGCTGGGTCCTGCACTTGAGTCAAAACAACCCCATGCAATGCTACAGACTTGGGGAAGAGTGGCTGGAAAGCTGCCTGGTGGAAAAGGACCTGCGGGTGTTGGTTGACAGCCACCTGAACATGAGCCAGCAGTGTGCCCAGGTGGCCAAGAAGGCCAATGGCATCCTGGCTTGTATGAGGAATAGTGTGGCCAGCAGGAGTAGGGAAGTGATCGTGCCCCTGTACTCGGCACTGGTGAGGCCGCACCTCAAATACTGTGTACAGTTTTGGGCCCCTCACTACAAGAAAGACATTGAAATGCTGCAGCATTTCCAAAGAAGGGCAACGAAGCTGGTGAAGGATCTACAGCACAAATCTTATGAGGAGTGGCTGAGAGAACTGGGGTTGTTTAGTCTGGAGAAGAGGAGGCTGAGGGGAGACCTTATCGCTCTCTACAACTACCTGGAAAGGAGGTTGTAGTGNAATGATTCTGTGATTCCATACAGTCACCATATTACTTTTGCACTTTCAATACCACATAACATCTCCATTCATGAATGTTGATAAACAACAGAGTCTGAAACTTGCTATTACTTTCTATGTTTAAGGCTAACTGGTTGAAGTGCTAGCTATAAGTATTCTGTAACCAACATTTGGATTACATCAAACATTTCAAGAATGGTCTTGCCTTTTTAGTTATAGACAGTGTATTACACCCTTTGCAAATGACATTAGTTTTATTTATGCAGTCACAATTCCCAATTTTCTCTTCAGACCTTATTGTTGCCAATTTGAAATTGAAACTTTCATAATAGGTTGTCTTGACATCACAGATCTAATTGATACTCAAACCCCTCAATGGCAACAATAATCAGATGTGAGTAGTGAGGGGAAAAGAGCCCTCTATCACTTGCTAGATTGCTGGTCCCAACTGCTATTGAAGTTTTTCCATATAAGGAGTAGAATCAGGGTAACAATACAGGAAACAATAGACAGTTGCTAATTAGAGACGAATTCTACTAATTTTAAACCCTTCCTAGTATCAGTGGTTTAATCTCGTGCCTTTAAAGAAATGTCCAAGGGCAAGAATGGTGTTTGTCTTAGAAGCCCTAAAGTGTAGGTGCACAAAATTTCACATTGTTAGGAATTCTCCAGATTCTGCAGTATACACAGCTTATCAGCAGGACTTTTTCATGCTCTCCTCTTGACCATGGGCTAAGTCTATTATTACCTCTCACTTCTACCAATTAGATTTGAAGCAGAGAGTTTGCGTAGCAAGAATCCTTTCCACCGCTCTCCACATTGCTGTTGTATGCAGAGGTGTGTACTGTTGTTATTCTCCTCTTTCTTGAGGATGCTCACAGTGGGGAGTAGAGCCATGTATCTGCCAATGGTATCTGCTAAGAAGTTGAGCCCTATGGTTTTTAAGTGCCTGGCCACCAGTTGGTTTGCTCTCCTAACCCTGTCATGAAATGTTAAATACTACAGCAGTATTTGACACAGTGTACAAACCTTTTGGTACCAATATCAATCAGAATCTACTTCCTGAATAAGACATCTGGTGTGAAGCAAGTTTAAGAACATGTCTATTCTTCTTCATTGTCATGTAATACAGTGATAAACTGATCTGCTTCACTTTCCCTGTCCCACTGCATCAGCCCTTTACTCCATTGATTCAATCCTCTCATCAGCATTTCTGTCATTACAGAGATCTTACGTGTCTGTGGCAATGTTTTAACAAGCAGTGTTCCATCACCTTGTCAAGAATAGCTGAGGATTTAACAGCTGCGAGAAACATTGCCTTTTACCTGATTAACACTGAAATTCATCTTTACCTGTTAAGGTTAAAGGAGGAGCACTGAATGCCACAGCCACCTGCCTGTGTTCCAGCAAGGCTGGCTGAGTCTGCTAAAATCTCCCCAGGGTGACCGGGACATGCAGGCTAGGATGGCAGCTCTGACAACATTGCACACAAATCAGGTTGTGTTCTCCTCTGCTTCTGTAGGGCACCTGGCTTAGCTGACATGGCTTGTCAGAGTGAAAGCTGAGCAGACTACCCCTTCCATACATCCTCTTCCTGGCATTGATCAGGAAGGCTTGTACTAGCAGCAGCCTAGTGCTACCTCATGTTACAGGGATCTGCCTCCTCCCCTCTAAGATATCCTACATCGACCACCCAAAGTCAGTCAAAAAGGTTGCATTTGTTTTCAGATATGAAAACGGAGTAAATAATGGGAATAAGAAAGCCTATTGATAATATTACTGTCAGATTCCCCCTTGTCACCACTTTACCAAATTTTCATTGGGGTTCCACGTAAACGATGGGAATATTTCTATCTGCCCTTTACTTTTTGGTGAGTTTTCAGTCCTCTCTATGGTTCTTGCTACATATTTCCCTTTAAATGTCTTAATATTTTTAAGGCCTTTCTGGCATCTGTACATTTATTCATATCTGCAGAGCTATATAAAATGTCCTGGCATCACTGACACCTGATTCTTCTCACCAGTCGTCCTTGCTTCATGTTCATCCTGTCACTGTGGACTCACCACAGAAGCCAGTAGGTCAGACATATTTATCCTCCTTACAAGGACAGCCTCTCTTCCCAATGGCTCTACATATCCTTAAAAATACATGTTCTTGAACGAAACTTTTTAGCCACACAAAAACATGGAATTACCACAGTGGAAAAGAACAACACAATAGACTTGATTTCTTTTGTCTGAATTATCATATTAAATAACTTGATCAGGCAAACAAATAAATAAAATCCTTACTTATTTTTCTTTATTAGCTATTAATTGCCTTAGAGAATGCAAAGTAAAGGTTGTTTAGTCAACATTACAAAATTCAAAGCCACTTTGGAAACAATGTTAGCCAAGGTATCAGGAACAATCTTCCAAAGGACAGTTTTGGGTAAGCAAAATTTCTTGGCAGTAGATCTATTCATTTGGAGGAAGACAGAAGTTATTTACCCTTCTGAACATTATTCCAAGCAACTGAACCTATAGACCTTCAGTTTCTAGAATACAGCTCATACTTGAATAAATTATAGGCAGAATTTTCATGTTCTTCACTTACCCTTAAACATGAATAATAAGAGTATTAAAGCTTTCTCAGGTACATGTCAGATCATAACCTAAGGGCAGATAGTTATTACTGTTCTTCAGTGGGTAGAGCTGAGGCCTGGAGAGGTGAATTCATGCATCCAAGGTCATCTAGTCTACCAGTAACAGGGCTAAGAATAGACTCTGCTGAGTCGTAGCAGAGCTTTCTGGTCACTAGCCCCTCCTGCTAGTTCCTTATGTTCACTATGAGAATGTGGCTGTGGGCTCATGGATCAGGGTATTTAAAAGTATTTGGATCATTCACAGGCATGAATTTCACTGATTTTCACTGGATTCTGATGATACATCATCACTGCTAGCCAAGGGGGTAGAAGCAGTCTTACTGTGGCTGCATGAGCAAGGGCAAATTTTCTTGTACGGAATTGTGAGTCCCTTTGGTTAGACAGCTTCCAGAATTACAGCAGGTTATGGATAGCACTCTTGGATATCTGTATGCTGCACATCAGTGAGCAATAAAGACACAATCTGAGTCACATGGAAAGATTAAGAAAAATGTTTAAGCTCCCATTTTGATGCCTAGACATCTACACTCCCTTGTGTTTAGTAGCATTAAAATGTATGCAGTTTTATGAAT
>WAAD01028230.1:39886-56409 GCA_013389945.1 Fregata magnificens
AGATGTGCTTGTCTTCCTTTTTAGGTGACAGAGATCTCACAAAACTGTCATTTGAACACTGCAAAATTCCCAGTCTTTTAGCTCACTTTATTTGGGTGGCAGATCTTTGGTGAGGAATTTCCGGGTTTGGGAGAGCGGCACTAATGAACTACTGTTCGTTATAATGAACTACAGTTTCTGTAGCCTTGAAATTGAAAGAGACAGTGAGGATGAGGAAGGAGGAAGATAATGAGGTGAGAAAACAAACACAGATTAAAGGTATGGGGTAGGACTACCATTAGTAGGAGTCCTAGGGCAGCTACAGGAAAAATGGCCAGGCTTGTTCCAAAGCAAGAGGAAAGCAGTAAGGCTGTATCAAGGTCCGAAGCATGATAAAAGGTCAAACACAAGAAGAAAATATTGAGCTGCTGCCTCCCTTCACTGCGGTGTTAATACTTTCAGGATGCCCTGTTACACAAATCCCTGCTCGCTGGGCTGGATAATGCTGTTAGTAGCTGGTCTGCTCTGAATGAAACTGTGGATCACTGGTTGTATATGATGAGGTTTCCCACATCCAATTCATGCTACATTTCCTAAGTACAAAATACAGCTTTCCCTCAGTACAAAATATTCCAGCATCAAAACGGTGAAGTACCTGTGTTCATAAACTGTTTATAGGTATCTCAGAGATGCCCACTTATCCCAGCTGGTTGCCTGTTGGTCTGAGATCAAGAAAGAAGAAAAAAAGTGTATGCATCCTACAGGATGTCAGGAATGTGACTGTAATAAGAATGTTCCCTGCTTGAAATACAACAGCCCTTTCAGTGTAATTTGAAGGCCTGCTCTTCATTTAAATTACCCACTGTGTGGGCTGTGTGCTATTATACTGTGCAACGTAAAAGGAATATATAGTATTTGTTTTCCCTAAAAGAAATAAAGAATGCTAACCTAGAACGTTTTCAGAATAGCATAATCATGTTTATTTAAGAAAATTAGTTCTTAAAAAAGTAAGAAAATCTTCAAAAATTTTGCCATTTATGCAAGCTAGTTCTACCCTTTTCTCTGCCACTGTTATTGTACCATAGGTTATTAATATGCAACAACGTGGCTTTGTTTGGAACATTACATCCCTCAGAAGACCTGGACTGTAACTGTGATCATGAGATTCTTTGTGCAGACAACCAGCTAGGCACCTGTTAAATCAAAACTTGAGTCGTCTGAACATTTGTCTTGAGGAAAGGTGGTAGAATTGGATGCAAGAAGGTGTAGGGCTTTTGTTTATAGGCTCTGGGTCATTTAAAGTATGTCTAAAGAACACAATGTGGACTGTGCAGAGATAACTGAGCCTGTGGCAGATAAGCTAGCTCCAAAACCGAAAACAGCACAACGACCTTGGCTCAGCAGTTCTCTCAAAGTAATGGCTCTACTGAAAAGTGCAGTGCGATGCCTTCAGTGACATGATGATTGTACATCTGGGACCTCTGCTAGTACCTGGATCCTGCGCTGCACAGATGTACTCTGCATGTAGACATGTCCAAAGACCCCACAGTCTATACAGTGGCCAAAAGATTAAAGGTTTGCATTGACGGAGGTAAAACTTTAAAGAGATTTACTTACTGTGCAGCAATGCAATTACTAACACTACCATATTCATGCTGAGGGAGTCATTCAGCTATATAAATGGTGTGCTTAAGAACATAATTTTCCTGAAAAGCCCACCTAACTATTAGACAGTTATGACATGGCCATAATAATAATTCTTGTGGGGTCAGATTCTCATTGTTTTTACATTGGGGTTTTGCAGACTTCAGTTGAAGATAGAACTTAGCTAGTAGACTTCTTTTTTTCTGTAATAGCACCTCCTGAAGAAATGAGATTTCTCAGAATAAACTGAAATTTTATATAGAATATTCTTATGTAGGATAGCAAAAGGTGTGCCTTATCTCTTGCCAGTTTTATAAAATATCCCAACGGCTAGCTCAAAGAAGGCTGCTGTTGCTGTTGCCCTTTCTAGGGGAGATTTTTTTGTAAGAAGTAAGCAGCTTTAAGCCAAATACTCAGTGGGTGAAAACCTAGCTTCATTGAAATTAGACTTCAAGATGTGCCAGTTTACGGAGCTAAGAATTGGGACCTTTCTATGTAAGTGGGTTCTAAATAAATGAGCCCTTTCCATTCTGTAACACTGCTGCAGTCCTGGAACAAGGATGAATGCAGGTATATTCTCCCCAAATCAATTGTGCTGGCACAGACAGAGACAATACACTTGCATTAACTGCTACCACTTCATCATTCTGTAACACAATCTCACTAAATCTAGCAAATGTTCTTTCCCTGCTAAATTTGCTGACGTTTCACAGATAAACTTGATCATTCTAATTCATTGCTGTGTGGACATTAAATGTTTCATTTTATAAAATATTCTCAATATAATTTCAGGAAGAACTATGTTGATGCACACAAATTGGAAATAGGCAAACAGTTTATTGAATCAAATTTTGGATGGGAACATAATGGATAGAAAAGATTTGCTTAGAGATGGTTTGCTAATCTGTTCCAATTAACCACAAAGGGTTCTCCCTAGGGTAGAGAGCTACCAAAGAAAGCAAGAGAGAGAATAAAAGTTTGAAAGATTTCATTGAAGTCCTTTACCTATCTCTAAGCAAGAGAGAAGCTGTTTGATCCTTTCCATAGCTTGTATTTCATTGCAAGAGGCCTCTGTGTTGAGATTCATGTGTTTCTTTAAAAAGATCCTGATTTCAGTGAACTTTACAACTATTACCAACGAATGTGACAACAATGGCATTTTCTCTGGGCAGAGAGCGATGCTTCCCATTACCAGAAGGTCCCAGGTTGAGCTGCAAAGTCTGGTTTGAGGTTGAAGGTTCATTTGTGTAGATCATATAGGTGTGCAATAGGAGGTTCATTAGAGCAGACCATACTG
This sequence comes from Fregata magnificens, assembly GCA_013389945.1. NCBI lineage: Eukaryota > Metazoa > Chordata > Aves > Suliformes > Fregatidae > Fregata > Fregata magnificens. The sequence goes on from WAAD01028230.1 coordinate 42,807, forward strand.
GTGTGCAATTTGTTACTTTAATTAACCCAAAATTTTACAGGCCTTACTAAAGGCCTTTGACACGGTCTCCCACGGCATTCTCCTGGACAAGCTGGCAGCTCACGGCTTGGATGGGCGTACACTTTGCTGGGTAAGAAACTGGCTGGATGGCCGAGCCCAGAGAGTGGTGGTGAATGGAATGAAATCCAGTTGGCGGCCGGTCACGAGCGGTGTTCCCCAGGGCTCAGTTCTGGGGCCGGTTATGTTCAATGTCTTCATCAATGATCTGGATGAGGGGATTGAGTGCACCCTCAGCAAGTTTGCAGATGATACCAAGCTGGGCGGGAGTGTCGATCTGCTCGAGGGAAGGAAGGCCCTGCAGAGGGATCTGGATAGGCTGGATCGATGGGCCGAGGCCAACTGTATGAGGTTCAACAAGGCCAAGTGCCGGGTCCTGCACTTTGGTCACAACAACCCCATGCAACGCTACAGGCTTGGGGAAGAGTGGCTGGAGAGCTGCCCGGCAGAAAAGGACCTGGGGGTGCTGGTCGACAGCCGGCTGAACATGAGCCGGCAGTGTGCCCAGGTGGCCAAGAAGGCCAACGGCATCCTGGCTTGTATCAGGAATAGTGTGACCAGCAGGAGTAGGGAAGTGATCGTGCCCCTGTACTCGGCACTGGTGAGGCCGCACCTCGAGTACTGTGTTCAGTTTTGGGCCCCTCAGTACAAGAAGGACACTGAGGTGCTGGAGCGTGTCCAGAGAAGGGCAACGAGGCTGGTGAAGGGACTAGAAAACAAGTCTTATGAGGAGCGGCTGAGAGAACTGGGGTTGTTTAGTCTGGAGAAGAGGAGGCTGAGGGGAGACCTTATAGCTCTCTACAACTACCTGAAGGGAGGTTGTAGGGAAGCGGGTGTTGGACTCTTCTCCCAAGAAACTAGTGACAGGACGAGAGGGAATGGCTTCAAGTTGCATCAGGGGAGGTTTAGATTGGACATCAGGAAGAATTTCTTTACTGAAAGAGTGGTTAGGCATTGGAACAGGCTGCCCAGAGAGGTGGTGGAGTCGTCTACCCTGGAGGCGTTCAAAAAAGGTGTAGACGTGGCACTCCAGGGCCTAGTTTAGGAGTCATGGTGGTGTTAGTTGATGGTTGGACTTGATGATCTTAGAGGTCTTTTCCAACCTTAATGATTCTATGATTCTATGATTCTATGATTCTCTTTCTATTGGTTTTGGGTGTAGTATTATTACTTTGCAAAACATCAGCATGACCTTCTCATCTTCACTCACTACAAAATAACCCAAAATACAACTGTTGAGTCCCTCACTAAGTCTGTATTGACAAAGGATTATCTGGATATTGTCAGAGTTCTCCCTTCCTAATGATACATGACTGGGTTTTTTTTAAGTAAACATTAGCCAAGTAGTGTCAGTTTTGGACACCTTGTCACAGTGCCAACAGCCAGGAGGTGCTGGCATTGCTCTTATTCCATACAGCAAGATCTGGGGCTCAGTTCAGGAACACACTTTTGATTTCTCGTCAGGAAGGCACAAGACTTCCATCCTCACTCTGATGAGGCAGCAACCCCGAAAAAGCATCTCCTGGACCAGTACAGTGATATGTTTTTTCATCTGTCATTTTATAAAGTGACCAAAATAAGAGGTTAGAGTAACCAAACAAAGAGTTTACACTGATCAAAACAAGTTACAAATTACATTCCAGTCTAACCAGCTGGCATGTTTTACTAAGATATTCTGCGTGTTCATGTCATGACCTCACATTACTAGTGGTAGGCTACGCTGTGCTCACTACCCTTGCCTTCATTGCTCACTTTTGGATAGGTCTGTGCACCCCATGCCATTCTCCTGACTTCATTAAAATGCATAAGTCTGCAAAAGACATGCATATTTGACATACAATTCCCAGAAGTCCTGCATCTATCAGTACTTTAGTGAAGCCTTTACATAATCTAATGTGCTGATGAGGTCTGCAGTGAACTTTGTTCTACTACAAAGGAGACGATAAGCTTCATCACAAATGGTCTGAGCTCTTCACAGCTGTCTTCAACAGCTGAAAACAAGCGTTTAAGACACAGATCCTACAATTAAATCCACCAAACCTCTCTCACCCTCAGTGCAAAAGTAGCATAAGCTCAGCAGATTGAAGGCTTTCCCTCCCAGCCTGTTGGTCTGCTTTCAGGATATGAATGTTATACTATGAATGGCCTGCATGATCCCTAATGTTATTTAAAAATTACATATTTCTTTTCACAATAGGGAAAAGCTGACCCCAGCAACTGACTGAAATCCTGTTCCCTCCAGGACAGCTGCCTTCGATGTGATGGTCAAGGCTGCCTCACTTTGCTGATTGCTTGAATCTTTTAGACAGGTTTCACTGAACAACATGGTTCAACACCAGTTATTTTAACTTTTCCAGAAATAGAGTGTCCAGGCACTTATCTCAGGAATCAGAAAGAGGAAGCTTCTCAATGAGATCCCCAATGCCTTTTTTTCAGATGGTCTCTTGAAGTTCATCAGCCTGTCTGGAAATTCAGTACAGAAAGATACAGTGAGAGAGGCTACAGTCACCAGAATAGATTCCACTCTCATCAGACCCCCAAAAAAGCTGTGAAGGAGGGTTTGTACCATATTTTAAATTACACCTTCTTAGGAGTTCAAAGAGGAAACTTTGCTGTCTGTTCCACTTTCCGCAAGTTCTTCAGTGCTTGGCTAGCCAATAATACCAACCTAGTGTGTCCCCTGCTGCTGCAGCTGTGAAAAAAAATCTATTTAAAAATATCCCACCCTGAAACAGAATAAGCATGGGGGAGAATTTTTTTTTTTTAAATTGCTAAGTAATATGTGGGAAATATTCACTTTGGTTCTAATTCTTCAAGGAAGGATTAAAAGGGCAATGTACAGAGGAGTTCAGCTGCAGCTCTGTTGGAACTAGTGGTGTTAAATTATTTATTCCAGCAATGAATTTATCCTATAAGATATATTACATAAATAGATTTTTAAAAATATATACCATGATCCAAAGGAGTAATTGGAATCAGAGAGGCAAATCCAGACCATTTTGCAATCTATCTTTTTATCAAACTTTCTGTATCAATAATACTAACTTCTGGTGGCTCAAAAAAAAAAATTTTTTTTAAAATTTTCACTTTGTATACACACAAACGAAAGCACTGACACTGTCTTAGAAATTTATCAGATAAATGAATATTTTACCAGAAGCACACTGAAGAAAATTATTTTGAATCAGAAAAGCATGGAATGTATTGCTCGAAATGATGTATTTTTGATATCTCCTTGGACTGTGCTATCTGATATAATGGTTTACCAAACAGTTGTCATTATTACAAACATTTCTCCACTGCCTCTTGATCACCGTAAAGTGTCTGTTAGTGTAGTAGAAATTCCAGTACTATGCAAAGTCAGAGTAATAATGTACTACAGCAATATGCTGGTGAATGTTTGTGAAGGTTTGAGAAAAGGAATTTGAGTAGTCAGTAGAAATGATAAAATAAAAATGTACTAATTAAAATAACTAAGAGATGCTTAAAAAAATTGTTTGTGAGGTAGGTTTAATAAGATATAGAAAACACTTAAGAGAATAGCTCCTTCAACCTTTTTCCAAGATGCTGTTTCTAGACACCAGACCACCATACTATCACCAGGATTTGTGCCATGTTAACATCCTTTGATTTTGTCAGTAGATATTTGTTTCTTCTTTTGTTCTGCCTTCTAATTGTTGTGTAAATTAACCTGCAACGTTCTGCAGTAATAACATTGTGACTAATCAGAAACAAAGCTAAGAAAGTGAAAACAGACAGAAGTCCATGTGCAACAAATCACTAGTGCTCTGCTCTGGCTCAGAGTTTCTTGGCATTTAGGTGCAGATTTCCACATTGCAGTAATCCATTTGAACCTTATCTCATAAATACCTCCTTTCAAGTCAATAAAGCTATACAGGACCTGATTCTGCAGACACCGCTTTCAAGCGAATTTCTGTTTGACACAGCTGAACACCCTGGGTGTAAAACTCAAGCATACGATATCTCATAATAGGTCTATCATGCGTACAGCTAACAGGTGAGAGGAAAGAGGTCCCACTTGCCTGGTGTTTGGAAGGGTAAGGTTGTCTGGTTTGGGTCAAATTCTTTGCAACATGGGATTCAAAAATGGAGACAATGCATTTCATGGCATCTGTTGGTGCCAGGTCAGTGCCAGGTGAAGCACCCCACAGCAGCAGGCTGTGGCTCTGCAAGAGGCACAGCAGTAAAATGACTGTACTTGGAGCTCATGCAGACTTTTGAAGTCACGCAAAACCACTGCTAGGTGATGCCTGACCTCAGAATAGGCGGCACCAGTGTTACGCTTACTGATGTTACGCCTTGTTTCTAACCAACCCTTCTGACCACCAGGGATGGCTGGAGCATTTACCCACCCAGTCTTCCTGCTTTAGGCCCTTTATGATGCCTGTACTTGATCTCTGGGGCTTCAAATGGGACACGGGGGACCTTCCTGCCCAGCTTTTAACCATCACTGGGATGTTTTTATCACCAGACCCATGAGAGACTAAGCTGGCACTACAGCCTTCTCTTCCCACCACATGTTCACAGAAGAGGTGGACAAAGGCCAATTATACAGCTCTAAGACTCCAGTGATATTTTTTATGATTTTTTTTCCAAAATATTCCTTATCTAGTTTTTATCTAGTTCCCATCTTCCATTTTGTCTAGTACTGAGGGTAACCACCTCCATCCAGTGAGAACCAGGTATATGAAAAAGACTTTTCTCTCCTTGCTGGGTTCACAATTTAGATTTATTTCTCATTCATTTGAACTCAGGATTGGTATCTACCTGGTGAAATCCATGCCATTATGTCAGCTCCCAGAAAATTTGCCTGTCATGGATTAAGAAATAGTGTGACAAGTCCATTGTTGGTGCAGTTCATCTTTGTGTTAAAACTAATTACCCGGAATACATGATTTTTTTTCTGGTCTTTTTAAGTATGGCCTGGGTGAAGACTGCAGTCCTGCGTGAAGTCCAATAGATGTGACTCAAGCCAATATCAGATTACACTTTAAGCAACACTGGAAATTTAAACTAAAGTATCCTGTGTTTGGTGCTCTGTTCTGCATTTTCTTGGGTAATGCAGAGCAGAAACAGGGAAAAGAATAGTTAGTGATACAAAAGGGCACAGATAATTTATGGCATGTACTACTCACTAATGTCAAAACTGTTGCCCCAAAACTCAGCTTCTGAAATTGGGTGTATCTTTCACAAGAAAAACTGTCAGCCCTCTCACTGATTTCTTGTCATTAAGGGGTATTGCCTACATTAATGCAGTAGTTTGGGTTTGGGGCTTGGGTTTTTTTGGTTTGTCTTTTGCATGCTCTCCCAAAAAATAGTTAATTTAAGATAATGCTGAATTCATTTGGTCTCCAAGTGGTCCTTTCACCTTTTGCCCTACTGTCACAGTTCTGGCCTTGCAAACCAGGACAAAGCAAAGCCAAGTAAATGAGTTAGCTCTGTAATTTATTAGAGTGCTATTTTCATTACAGGTATCTTTAAATTGCCTTTTCACATAACAAAGTGCCTTAGAGCGGAGCAAGTTACACCTGCAACCATTTCAGAGCTCTTTTCATTGACAGAATAGCACAAACAAGTTTTCTGTAAATATTCATCACACCTATTACTGGATTTGGTGGATAAAGCTTAATCATATTTCCATGTTAGTCATAAAAACTATATTTTACAAGAAAATTCTTCATCCACTTTGTTTCCATGTGTGAAAATTTTAAGCATATATGAACAGAAATTTGTAGTCAGGAGGCTATTAAATGCAACGAGATTTCTGCATAATAGGAAAAGGAAAGGTGGTTGCTGGACAGATTAAATTGCTTCAAACATGGTATAGTTTCAAGGTCCAGCTCCTAGAAAGATCGACCTAATGTACTGAACAGGAAGACATATGATAAAGGTCAATCAGAAGATGGAATAGAAATAGTAAATAAAGACTATTATGCCTGTAGCCCTTTGGAGGACAAACAGTACAGGAAGAAAGTTAAAATAACATTTTTGACTCTCATGCTGTAGTAAAGGGCATTCTGCCTCTAACAGACTGTACAAAAGTGAAGAAAATCAGAGATGACCACAATTTTAACTGATTATATAGAAAAATAATGAAGAAACAGTATAAAAACTGCCCTGTTTGGTTACTCTGCAGTGAAGCATGCAGGTTAAAATAGTGGGCATCTGTTTTTCTATAGCNGGTACCACAGTCTGTTCAGGTTGTAAATAGAACAAATTATGCTCAAAATACTGTACCAAAAAAACCACCTTCTTTGTCTTCATAGCTACTTTGTCAGTTCCCTACCTCCACTTCAAAATACAGGGCAAACAGAGACGTTTAAATTAAAGGATCTGGCCAATTGTTTATTTATTAAACACATGCTGCTGCCTGATTTTTTGGAGAATCTCAACTACAATGATCACTGAATCTGTACTGATTAGGAGCCACATCACAGTGCTTGCTCTGATTTGTCTACTGTGCATTTATGTATTCAATTTCCACAGGGCAACCAATAAAAAAATCCAACATTTTGAAAGGATGTTTCATGCAATTTTAAAAATTTACCCAGAAAATGTAATTAGCACAGATCTCGCAGTTTATTTATCCGCTGAGAGGATGGTGACAAAGTAAGCAAATGCAGTGTTAGTCTTTTTCCACTTCAAGCAATGCAACACGACTGAGGTAATTGAATTTGAAACCNTGCATTCATATATTGTAATGGTTAGACAACTCAAATCCAGTAACAATAATTTCCCCATACCTCTGCATTTTTGTGGTTTTAATTAGACTGCATTTTAAAATTATGTATTCCTTGCTCTCTGCGTATATATTTATCTGTATGTACTTACATATAAATGCATAAATAAATATATATTTNTTGTTTATTTATTAAACACATGCTGCTGCCTGATTTTTTGGAGAATCTCAACTACAATGATCACTGAATCTGTACTGATTAGGAGCCACATCACAGTGCTTGCTCTGATTTGTCTACTGTGCATTTATGTATTCAATTTCCACAGGGCAACCAATAAAAAAATCCAACATTTTGAAAGGATGTTTCATGCAATTTTAAAAATTTACCCAGAAAATGTAATTAGCACAGATCTCGCAGTTTATTTATCCGCTGAGAGGATGGTGACAAAGTAAGCAAATGCAGTGTTAGTCTTTTTCCACTTCAAGCAATGCAACACGACTGAGGTAATTGAATTTGAAACCAGTGGGCTGCTGCCAACCATGTGCTTCTGAAAACTGACCACATGTGAACACTTTTAGGAACTGAAACACACTAACATTTGCTGAAGGTTTGGAAATTTGCTGAGCAAATAAAACCAAACAAAAAAACTAAAAAAAACCCCACTGACTACACTGGAGATGTTTAGGATACATCAGAAAACAGATGTGAGTATTTTTAGGATTAGATGGTACCGGGGATGAGCACCATACTCTTCTTATACCAAACCTACCTACCTATGACTATCAAACATCAGAAACCTCTGGAGAAGAATGGGATTTCAGAATTAATGCTCCTGATGATAATGAAACATTAAACTAGTTGCTTTTCATGGGATATTTTCATATGAAACAGCTACTAGTTCTGTGTCAAAATTCCCCAACATATGGCACTCTCTATTTAAAGTAAACTTGTATGAACAAATATTAAGTCCATAAACATATTGTTGTGCCTTTCAGTGATATTTACATATTTTGGCAGAAAACATTTAGGGTTATTCTCCTTCAGTCAGTCTTGAAAAGTCAGATGGGATTCAGGAGCTCAAATTGTGCTTTTCAGCTTTCACCTCATCACCTGAGACTACTGCAGGTGAATACTCACATTTCCAAACTTAAACATTAAAGTACTATTAAAGTGTGTAAGCCCTGGTGTAAAGTTCATTTCCCTCCAATTAACTGTAAAAATTCTGAGAAACTGTGCTTTTTACTCACCTGCAACTGCAGTTACTGAACATATTCCCAGGCTCCTATATATCGCCTAATGGTACCTACCCCCTTTCACTTGCAGTATGTATTTGAAATATTCTGATTAAACAGAATATTTCTGTGACCAGAGAAAAATGTACATATCCGGCTTCCATGGGGAAACATGACCAAACACATGCAACAGGCATGCTTCCAATTGAGTCAGTTGTTTTGCACGTCTCTGCTTATAGACATTCAGGTTGTGTGACTGACTCAGAGTAAGCATTAGAAATAGTTATAAAAAGAATCAAGGAAGCTTTGTCTCCTGTAATGTATAGGTTATAAACATCAATTCATTTAAGTGGCATGAGGGTTAGGATACCTTACTCAGCCCATATCAACTCAGTTCTGTCATGCTGAGTGTAATTAGCTGGACATATTAATCCTACTGGTATTTCACAATACCAGAAAAGCATTATGTTCATGGAAAATGGAAAATGGTTGACTCTGACAGAATAAAATGAAGCAATTATTTTTATGGGATGATGTACTTTCTATTTCCAAACAGTCCTATCATCTCTTAATGAATCATAGTTCCTATTGACCTGTGATGGAATCTGTAAGTCCTCTATGTAAAAGAGCTTAAGCAGGCGTAAGATGTGCAAAGTGACATCGTCTCCCCAAATTAAAAATAAAACCTCAAACCAAAAAAACGGTAAAAAATCCAGATCAAGAAATGAAAAATTGTGACCTCGGCAAGAGCTATCTTTAAGCAAGAAATTAAGTTGCCAAAATGCTACTTAGGAGTTAGTGACATTTTTGAAAACAGTTTTTTCTTTTTATGCCGAAAAGTCGACTATAACTCAAGATGTAAAAGAAACACAGCCTTTTTGTTCTAAGGAAAATATTAAAGAGGAGTCATTAATATATGGTGGAACAAATCCATCCTGTTTCTGAGTCAGCGCTGAAGAGGAAAGCCAGCTAAAGGGAGAGAGCTGAACAGTTTCTTAACCCACAAAGGGAGATGAACCAACTTTATTTACTTCCACATATCATGAATGTTTTGCTTGCTATTGCTGTTATTATTTAATGACTCCATTATGGTTCCATCCAGTGATTCCAGGTCTTAGTCTGTTCATGGAAGGGAAGCTGAAGAGTGAGTGACGAGTCCTGAGGGTGTGAACTCCTGCCTATTTCCAAGCACAGAAGCCTGTTACTAATTCTCAACATACTCTTTCTGCAGTAAAAAAAAGACCACAGGAAACTGAACTTTCACTTCAACTTCTGATTTTCAGCAGAGAAAGGAAATTATAAGGAATCCCTTGCTTCATTTGGGATAAGTAGTTGTGCAGGAAGTGTCTCATTGACAGAGACGTTCTTGTGTCTCTGACCCTGGGTCTGTGGCCACGTCTGTGTCATTGCAGATTGTGAAAATGCTCCTGTTTCTCTTCCACCTTCTTCTGCCTTAAAACGGTTATGATGACATCTCAGGACAGTATATTCAGTGCTGAAACATTGCATGTTAAGACAGGTTGGCATCAGTCACCATTATCTTCCTGATCATGACATGACTTGGCCATGGCAAAGAGTTTTTCCACTGGCATCCTGGAAGTATTGGTAGGAGTATTTTGCCAGACACAGATTAAATAATAATTGCAGCTCCCCAAATTTCTTCCCTGCAACTATTATATTTAGGAGGCAGAGAAGTGATACTCAGAAGCCCTATTGCTGTCAACGAATCACTTGGGCAAGGTTGTGGTATAAGTAATACTGAGTCCTCATTTCCCTAAACCCAAGGGTGTATGCTGCTTCCCCTGACACATTCTTCAGAAGAAATCTTTTGCATCCTCAACTTTCCCCACTCTCTATTTAAATACCGAAGAATGTCTATGTCTCTTTTTTTTTGTGTCTGTGCATAAAATAATTTGGGACTTACTCCCTTTTCTACCTCGCTAAATGTTTTTGTAGGATCAAAGTTCTCTCTTCTGTAGACCTCTTCTCTGAAGCCTACAAATTTCATGAAAGTTAAAATGCATTAGAGGAAAGGCATGGGACTGGCCACAGGTTACTTTCGTCTACTCTTGATCACACAGATTTGTGGCAGAGCCTGGCAGAGGTTGGGGAAATTATTGTTATCTGACCCTGTCACAGACAGCTGAAGAGTTTTAATGCTGTGCTTGGTTACATATGGTTTTGTTATTGAGTTCCAGAGCCACAAAGGTGGCTTTGTTTCTTGAGAACTCATCTAACCATTTTCATGAGTTATATATTGCTGAAGTTTAGCAAGCAGTATTTTCCATGTTGTTTAAGCAAATAGCTCTTCTTCAAACTAGTCATTGGCACCCTCTTTTTCTTTTCCCTTGTGACAACATATGAACTAAATCCTGTTTTGGGCTCTGGCATCCTCCACCTTTAGCATTTGATTAAGCCATCTTGTTAGCCCTTGGTATAGCAGTCTGGGCACTGATTCTTCGCCAGCTGTCTTTCTTGCTTCACATTGGAGCAGCTGATCCCAACATGCTTTGACAGATTTTCATGGTTGCTGATGACAAAATACCTCCAGGATTTTTTATCTCTCTTTTTCCCTTCCCACAATTTCATGCCAGGGCACTGAAACCAGCTGCATTGTACATCTTTGCTCTCAGACCGAGGCAAACTCTGTCCTGGGAAGAGTTCTAGGGATAGAGGCAGAAGCTGAAAGGGGCTTGATGTGTATGTCCACCTTGACTTTTCGCACACTTCTGAATCACTAAAACTTACTGGCTTTTGCTATTAGCTACAGCACATCAGTGATTCACCTCTGAACTTTTCCCTCAAAAAAAAAAGTATTGGCACTAGGTAAAAATCCAATTTCTAAAGAAAATAGAAATCACATAAAAATACAGAACTCCATTATTTTAAAATTACATTCCTTTTTACATGATGTGCATTGAACAATAAAATTATTTTTCATGCTCAGTGTTACCAATGCTAAAGCTAAAGATTTAGATTCCAACAACTCCTTTTGTTTGCTCAAAATACCCATGGAAACTGATGTTGGCATATGTCTGTTATATTTTCTGTAATATCTCTATACAAGATACCTCTCTTGCTTTCTAGAATTTCCATTGTTTCATTTTTTTCAAATTTTCTTTCCTTTAATTTTTTTATTTTTTCCTTTCTCAACCAAGAGGAAAAAAACAAAATAGGAACAATTTTAAAGAAAAGTAAAAATTATTTTCTAAATTCAGAATGAACTCACTGAAATATTCTGTTATTGCAATGTGAAACTGTGCCATCTTTCAGTCATTTTTGTTCAGGGATTTCTGCTATAACACCTTCCAGAAGTCAAGGAAATTGCCATTAATGAAGCAGAGAGTTTGGCTTCTTCCTTTAATATTTTCTTTTTTATTGAGAGTTCCTGGCAGTAGATTTGGCCTTTGACAAGAATGCCTTTTCTGACTGACGGCTGCATCCAGTAAGGTCTCAAATAACTCTATTAATAATGTTAATACTTGATATGCCCTATTTTGCACATGCAATTCTCCATGAAAATCGAGGCTGTAATGCCAGCGAGGGGCAGCTGTTCCACACGGGCAGGGATGCCCCATAGCCGAGGTGATGGGGTAGGACAGGCAGTGGTGTCCCTGGCCACAGGGGAGAGCAGGGCAGGGCTAGTGACAGTAATCAGGGTCAGCTGCAAGGCCAGTGATGGCTGGGCAAGTCACAGGGTCGAGGCAGGTCTGAGGCCAAGCCGAGATGTCAGGTCTGGTGGCCAGCACCAGGAGGGTGGGTGGCTGGGCACGGTCACAGTCATGGCTGTGGTGCAGTCCTGGCAAGGGCCTGAGCTCCACTGTGGCTCCCGAGCCAAGGCAGGAAGCCTCCACTGAGACATCTCCCAGCTCTTTCTCACATGGCTCTTTCCCAGGAGCATGATGTAAGGGCACACAACATCAGGGCTGGCCTTGAGGACAGGCAGCCAAAGGCCTGGGGCAGCAGAGGCAGTGGAGGCTGTTGCTGGACGCAGACACTCCCTGGCACTTAGTTCCTCTCTTCTTTCAGGGAAACTGAGAAAATTCCAAATTATAAAAGCTAGTTTGCATCGTATCCTCACCCTGAGTCTTTGATCAGAAGAGGAAATCACACTGACAGGCAGGCAGCTGTAACACACAAATTGTTATACTATAGGAGAACACTCCAGCATAAGGATGCAGTGTCAAGAATGATGTTATATTGGGATTTTGCAGGATGACTACTTCGTGCTTCTGTGCTTCTCCACCTAATTACAAAGCGGATCTTTAGGACTGTGAGCATCAGTGAGATACATGTCTCCAGCAGCCATCGGCTACTCTGTGGTTATGAAATAATCATGCAGCTAAGCAAGAGAGGCATGAATTTCCTTCATTAGGAAATTGCATAAGGCTTGGCATCGCTATCTTGCTTGTCCGTTTAGATTGACATCGACAAGATGAGACTTGTATGCAGTAATTGTCTCAGGCTGATGGCTTAATAATGACTCTAAATTGCTATCAGTGATAAACACTAATAATATGTCTATCATTTCATAACATAGAAATGCGAAAGACATCCCTCATTCATTCATCTTGAAACATCTTGAGTTCCTTCATGCCCATGTTTTTTACCAAATCAGTAGTAATCAAAGCTCTGATGAGTCATTTCCTCCACGGCTTGAAAGCAATTCTTTTGGCTTATTTGAGAAGCAAGAGTCTGACACTGGTGTCAAATAGATTAAAAATTAGCTTAATGGTGGCAAATAGCACAATAGCTCCCCAGCATTACAGACAGCATTTGTGTACAGGAAAAAGTAAAAGTAAAAGAAGAACAAAGATTCAAACCAGCAGCACAGTGCAGGTAAGAATCCAATATAACATTTGACTTCTTTACAATGCATTATTTAATGACCATATGTGCTGTGATTTCTGAGCATGTAGTCCTATGTACCGATGTTGAGGTGCAAAATTTCTTCTGCACTGACATCCCAGTGTGCCATAAAAAACTACTCTGTAGTTTTTGCAGTTTAATCTAGTCTGGGGACCATCTGAAGACTACTTCCAACAGCCTCACAGACTACAAGTAGGATGTGAACACAGCTTGGACACTATTGGTAGAATATAGAGGGGGAAAATAGCGATTTTAAACTGAAAGTGTAGGAAAAAAAAGATCTATAGTTCTTTGGTTTATAACATCTAGACTAACAAAATTACATGAGTATCAAGGGAAGGTACAATATAAAGGCTCCCACAATCAAATTACATTGAATGAAACAGCCAATAAACAAGAGAGAAATCAGAAGTTTCCAGTGAACGTTGGCATGGCAAAAGGTCTGTGCAGCTGGTAAAACAATAACAAAATTTANGGATGTGAACACAGCTTGGACACTATTGGTAGAATATAGAGGGGGAAAATAGCGATTTTAAACTGAAAGTGTAGGAAAAAAAAGATCTATAGTTCTTTGGTTTATAACATCTAGACTAACAAAATTACATGAGTATCAAGGGAAGGTACAATATAAAGGCTCCCACAATCAAATTACATTGAATGAAACAGCCAATAAACAAGAGAGAAATCAGAAGTTTCCAGTGAACGTTGGCATGGCAAAAGGTCTGTGCAGCTGGTAAAACAATA
>WAAD01028230.1:56425-71807 GCA_013389945.1 Fregata magnificens
AAACAATAACAAAATTTATTGATAGACTTCCTTAATGTATGACTTTTATATTTTATGTTTTCTTTTTGTATTATAACTCAGACGAGCATTTTCTTCTGTCTTGTAGATATTACATGAGACTTCGGGATTCAGGAAAATGAGATACTAAAAGTATTGATTTCAGCCAAAGACTATAAACTGATGTACAAAAAGTCCCAACCTACCCCTACCACAACTACTTAAAGCTATACATGACACCTCCCCTATTCACAGTTTGAGATTCCTGAGCTGAAAATCCATCGTGGTGCATTGTTAGAGGATCATGCAATGTGGACAAAACTCACAAAAAGACAAAACAAAATCAAAAGCCAAAACTGAAACAAAAATATACTAGGAAGAAACAAGCAAATACCTTTTAATTTATGATCTATAAAGAATTAGGAACTCAAGTTTTCACACTGTGTGTGAATATACCCTATCATATAAAATCTCGTCATCACTATGTTTTCGTACCCCACTTCACGACATCAAAGGTTAACATCAGTTTCAAAATATTACATGATGTGCTTCCACCTCTCCTCATTATTTAACTGTCTTGCGTGAGTCCCCACTGGAAAGGAACTGTACACAGAAACAACACAGAGAGTGATCCCCAGAGTCTTGCTCGAGTCTTACTCTTGGCTGGCATGCTTTCTTCTCAAATTTTCCTCCTGTTCCTATGTTCTCCTTGATGCATAGTTAATTAGCTTTTCCTGTTAACATTATTACCTTTCCATGACAGTCTGTGTGCAAGAAACACTGTAGAAGCAAGCTCAAGTTTCTTTCTATTCCTTGGAACCCCTTCTACAATGACAGCAGAATAAAATACGCCTTCAGTAAAAAATCCCAATGCCCCAAAAAGTGAAACAAAACCTTTCTCTCTGTGTAACTTCCAGGTAAGTTTTACTGAGAGTGCCATAACGTTTTTTTCTTACATTATTCTCCTTTCATACCTTGCGCATATTGTCTTTTTACTCCGTTGTTACATTACGCTACACATTTTGTAAGATTTTTACTATGCTGTTTTGGGAAGTACCTAGCAAATTTCAGGGCACTAAAAGAAATTATGGCGATCAGCAGGATGGCCAAAAGGTAAAGTCCTAAAACTAAACCACTGACACTTGCAAGGCTTGAGACAAGACATAGTTTATGAAGGGAAGCTAAAATGCAAATTATTGACAGGATGCTGTACCACACTTTCTGTCACAGTGAACATGTTCCATTTACTGACAGATGGTTTATGAATGTGTTTTCCAGAATATAAATGCACTTTGTGTCTACTGTCGCAAAGCGAGCTGCAAAGAGCCTTTAACCTAACTCGGCTTTTAAGAATGTTTTATGTGTGTCTAAGAAAGCAAAGTGACTCCTTCATATCAGTGGCAATGACCATCATTTATTCATTGATTCCATCCCTTACTGAGTTTGAAGAGGCCTCCTGAACTTTGTAGTTATATTTTCAATTAGGACACCAGTGACAGCATCTGCACGTAAGGTTTCATGCTCCCATTCTACTCAAAGTAGCACACATGTCTGTGCCAGGCCAGCTTAACTGAGCTAGCCTGATGTATCTGAAGTAGAACTGTCTATGCTGTCTATGTCTAACTCTTTCTTTAAGAAAAACTTTTTTGTATGTATGTAAAAGCAATATTTGTGCTTTGTTTTTCAAGAGTCTCAGGCTGTATATATTCACTCACAGGCTCTCTTATTCATTCACAAGTTCTGCTCCTGGCAGAAAATGATTCAGGGACAGTTAGGCTTCCCTCTGTTATTAAAAAATAATATTTTAGGTGGCAGTTTATATTTTTTTAAAAACAAGAATATACAAGACCACACAGAAACTAGCTCGAAATCCTGCTTCCAACAGCGGCCAAAAGCAAGGGAGGGAATATTTTACAAAGAGGGCAAACCTGCTGAATATTTTCCTGGCTGTCAACTACTTCAGTCTGAGGGACCTCCTGATCTGGACATGGTATCTTCAAATAGAAAGATCTTTGTATTGAAAACCCTTCAGAGGATTTCTCTTTTATAAGCATGGCTATTTGCCTCTTAATCTAGCACCTCTTTGAAGTCTGCAGAAACGTGTAGCAAGGCCTCCTACAGCTTAACTAGATACTGTGTGAAGAACTATGTCTTCAATTTGATTTAACTCAGTTTTAACTGGTGCCCTTACCCAGTCACTCTATGCAACTTTTTCTTTTAGAGACCTCTATCAAATCTTCTCTGCTTGACTGTTTCCTAGGTTGAAGAGGCTTAATTTTTTCCTCTCTATCTTTATTATTGCTTTCCAACTAAAACCCCTCACTATAGCAGCTATCATAGTGTAAACAGCTGCATTTAAATTACAAATTCAATGCAAAAGTAAGGCCCCAAGATAAAACAGTAAAGTGGCAATAAAAAGGTTTTTCTACAACAATCATATGACACAAGACTATACTTAGCCAAAGCTTTTTTCCCCTTAAGTGATACAGTAATGCATAAACAAAATCATAAGTTCTACACTTGCCCCTCTACCTGACCTACCTAACCATGAGAGAGAAAATATCATAATAAATTTGCCTCAGAATCCACTTTTCATGTCTCTTTATAGTTTACGTTACGAATTTTTAGCCGGAGATCCCCCCAAACTCCAGCTATGGAATACAACAAGCAGGACGGTTCTTCTAGTTTTTGCATGGTGCCCATCACCATTACACCTGGGCAACTGATTTAGGATATAATGCCATCCCCTGCACACACACACACACCACACACTTGCACTCAACAAAAACTAAACAATATTTTCCCTCCATTTATGGCAGAAGAAATGTGACTTACAATTTTACCTCCAAATACAGGGAACTCCGTGGTCATACTAGACTACTTGTTTACAACAACATCTTTTGTGACTGAGTCTTTGGTTGGTAGATCATTTTCTCAAAAAAAATCCCTCTTGATGTGGAATGTGAATTTCCTTTCTGATGTGATCAAAACAAAATCTCCAAAGATGTGTTCCATCTGGCAAGTGAAAATCAAGAAATGTAACTAAAAAGTAGATCGTGTGCTCATACGTAAGCATCTCTGTGCAAATATGCCTTAGATAATTTTGATGAGGTCAATATACACAAATGAAAAACCAAGAGTCTAAAGCTTCTACAGAAAAGCCTAGAAAAAGTGACAATGAATCCAAAGTACCCAAGGAGAAATATAAGGCACGGCTTCCTTTGCAGGCCTTACAAAAATTACATTATAGACCACATGTGGAACACAAATTATGTAATGCAGTATATAGACAGCAGAAAATAAAAATTTCTATCTAGAATGAGTAAATAATTGTGAAAAAAAATGCCTTTTCCTTTATCTTTTCGTGAAAAAATTGTGTCAGTTTGTAAAACTGCACTAACTGTTTCCTTTCAGATGTATTCAACATGAAATTGTTGTTCTCCACTGTGGATATTCATAGGGATTATCATCCAGATTGTTGGAAACCCTCATTTTCTCCTATGTGTTAGCACTCAGACCAGACTACATCCCATATCACATGCCTAAAAACATGGATGAGAAAGGTTTTGCATTGTCAGACATGTAGCTGAAGAAGAGAACCTAAAAAACAAGCAGGAACTGAATCCAAAATCGTTGTGCTGATACATCAACTGCAGGTTAATGTGGGCAATTAAATTTTTATAGATTATTTAGAAGCCTCATTTACCAAACATGATTTCTGCTATTGTGTATACAAAAAGAGCGTTAGGCTTAAAAGCAGAATACTGGTGCACTGGGACATTTCACAGAGCCCAAGCTAACGTTGCTGCACAGTCCACCAGGAACCAGGATTTCAGGAGGATAGGATACAATGCCATGAAGGAATCCCTAGACAAACATTTAGCCAGGTCAAGCTGAGCTTTCCATGCTGTGTGTCATCAGCAGCAGAGTCAAAAGCAAGAGGGGTGACAAGAATACGTCAGAAGTCTCATAATTGGAAAGAGAAGAGGAAAGAATAGAAACTTTTAAAAATGGTGTTGAGCCCTACAGCACCAGAAACAATCGGGAGGCAGTGAGGTGTGGAGGACTGCCAGTGTTCTCTGTTGAGGCTTGCTTACAGCAAGACTGCAAACTACTCGCCTCTCTTTTAATACTATAATTTATCTAGCGCTAAGCGAGGAACTGAGCTCCCACACCACTTAATTGTGCTGATTGCAACGGCTCTGTGAACCTGGCACGTGAGCTGTCTCCCAGTGCATGAACCTGGCCTGGCAGAATGGAGGAAAGGGACCAAACAGTCTGGCACCTAACACTCGTTCCACCATGGATGCAGGCAAACAGTACCTTACTGAGATGTCTGACAATTCCTCTAAAGCATCAGAGGAAATGCTTTTACTGCAAGACATCAAATGCAGTAACAAATTCTGTAACCATCCTGAAAGTCAAAGGATTTGCCGTGATTTAGATGACATCAAACAGATACACAGGACACAGAGGAAAAATCTGCCTCTGTGATGCTGCTCAGAAAAGTGCAGACAGATGGAGGAGGAAAAGGAAGGGAGGGCTTTCAATGGACTTCTGTGCCTTTTAAGGTGCGAGGGAACTTCCTTACTGATATTCAATATGACATCTTACTCCTGCTAAAGCTTACTAAGGGCCTACCCCACTAAGTTTTGCTCAGTATGGAAATATGATGTGTTAGGAAACATTGTTTATTTTAAAAGGATTGCTTGGGGTTTTGCAGACATTATGTCCTACATTATGAAGCTCTGAATACAGTTCTTGATAGCTGATTAATTTACCTTTTGACCAGCCTAGAGTGGTAAGACATGGATTAAGTAAATGGACTGTATTTCCAATGGTCATACTTTATAGCAATATTGATAACAAGTTATTAAAATATGTTGTAACTGGGTAAAAATGCTGCAAGTAATATATCTAAGTTTTTCCCACAGAAATCTCAGTATGATGTCCCCTGCTTGAATACGAGCTTATGCTTGCCCACAATACAAAGGAACCAAACAAAATTACTTCAGGCAGGTGCTTTCCCACTGACAGTGAGGAAACATGGAGACTCCATGAAGCCTATTCAGTGGTACTTCAGTGATGATAGCATTATAAAATGCTATGGTATGTAAGAAACTTTTACAGACACCTGATTGTGGAATTACCTTTCAAGCCAGCTGAAAAAAGAAATAACCTTTAGAATTGGTGAATTTTCAGTCCTCACTTCAAGTCTTTTTCAGAATAGCAGCCATCACTGTATCTTCCTGAAGGGATGTTACATAAAAGGCTGTGTCCTAATGGACACAGCAGAGCGTGCTTTATGCTCACAGAGGAGATGATAGATAAAAAATTTATGAAGTACAGGTAGCAGTGGACTAACACAAGCTCTAAGAAACAACAGTTGTCTGTAAAACCTGCCTTCTAGGTGCCAGTTTGGATATTATATTAATTTCTAAAAAGTGTGAAATGCTAGTTAAGATATTACATCAAAAGCAGCGGTTCCCAAAATAATGGTAATGACCTCAGTAGGAGCTGTGGCACGTAACAGTAGACGGATTAACTGAACAAAAATAAACTTGCAGAAGTGAGAATCATAAAAGGAGTTGTAAATCAGTAGGTGAAGCTGGAAGTGAGGTCATGTTTGGGAACTGAGAATTGAGGATATTTTGACTCTTTACCCAGTTCTCCTTTATGGATAATATATGCAAGTACTTGCTACGAACTCACCAAGATCTTACAGGAGCACTTACAATGCTGCTTTAGAGCTTACTGCTCACCTGGCACTCTGCTGATTATTTGAAATGGCCTTGGCTACTGTGCTGTGTATGATGATACTCTGAATAGGAATCTTCCCCTGTAAACCAGAAACAGCAATACTCAGTGTCATGGTTTATCCCCAGCCTGCAGCTAAGTCCCACACAGCTGCTCCCTCACTCCCCCCGCAGTGGGATGAGGGAAGAGAATTGGAAGGGTAAAAGTGAGAAAACTCGTGGGTTGACATAAAAACAGTTTAATAATTGAAATTAAAAAAAAATAATGAAAACAGTAATAACAATAATAATAAATTGTAATGAAAAGGAAAATAACAAAGAGAGAGAAATAAAACACAAGAAAGACAAGTGATGCAAATGCAAACAATTGCTCACCACCAACCAATCAGTGCCCAGCCAGTCCCTGAGCAGTGGGCCCCCGCACCACCCTCCCCCCTAGTTTTAGTGCTGAGCATGATGTCATATGGTATGGGATATCCCTTTGGTCGGTTGGGGTCAGCTGTCCCAGCTGTGTCCCCTCCCAAATTCTTGTGCGCCCCCAGCCTACTTGCTGGTGGGGTGGTGTGAGAAGCAGAAAAGGCCTTGACTCTGTGTAAGCACTGCTCAGCAATAATGAGAGCATCCCTGTGTTATCAACGCTGTTTCCAGCACAAATCCAAACCATAATCCTATACCAGCTACTATGAAGAAAAATAACTCTATCCCAGCCCAAACCAGCACATTCAGTTAAGGCATGTCTGCAAAGATGTTTTGACTAAAGCTAGATCTAAATCCACAACATTTGCTTGCCACTAGTGTACCTCTCCCTTCTCTTTATTCTGTCAATTGATTGATTCTGTCAAATTTCTGTCTTTTGAGGTCAGTGTTAGCTCACTTACTGATTTTTAACAGCAGAGTTTTTTTACTCATTATGACTTGTTTGAATTAACAGGGTATTAAAATATACTGATATCTTTCTCTTCAAATATTTTGGAAGACGGTGTTCTTGACTGATCTTCCTACTCATGTTAAAAAATAAATAAAAGAACGAAGACAGAATAGAGGCTTGTCATGCTGATATTCACAAAATCTTTCTAACCTACATTTGAAGGTTGACACACCTCGCAGTTACGACATCAAGACAGCACATGCGATGTCAAAATAAATTCTGTAAAACCCATCTGACTTTGCATAAAATTCCATTGACCTTCATTTGGATTGCAAAAAATGTAGCCCAAAGCAGAAGTTAGTGTTTTGGTTTTAGACAATACAAACTAGTGTGGGCATTGAAGAGATTAGTAAGTTTCTTTTTTAGAAAAGAGGTTGCATGCTTGTCTTCATAACTATACCAATATTAAGGAAGATACATTGTACAATATTTAATATCTATGCTTACTTTATAGATAAATTGATAGTGTGATAATCTTTAACTAATTATGTAAATATCCCTAGTCATGTATGAGAATGCAAGTAGTCAACAGAACATGCAGATTTATTTAATTATTGGTGAATGCTCCCACACTTCACTGAAAGAAATTCTAACATCTGTTGAGCTCATTAATTCAAGTAAACTACAATCTTGTAATCTTAATCACAGTCCTTCTCTAACAACAATTAAGCAGAAATCTCTTGGTTATTTGAAAAAAATAATTTCTGAGTTGTTAGGAACTTCATTTATTTCATCAGAGCTAATATTTATCTGCAGTATGTTATTCCAAGAGCAAGAAAATAGTTTCTATCTTTTGTTCCTCTATTTTGGTCTCTTTCCTTAATCATTGTCATGTTTTAACCCCAGCTGGCAGCTAAGCTCCACACAGCCGCTCCCTCACTCCCCCCGCAGCGGGATAAGGGAAGAGAATGGGAAGGGTAAAAGAGAAAAAAGTCATGGGTTGAGATAAAAACAGTTTAATAGGTGAAGCAACAGCCGTACACACAAGCAAAGCAAAACAGGGAATTCATTCACTACTTCTCATCAGCAGACAGGTGTTCAGCCATCTCCAGGAAAGCAGGGCTCCATCATGTGTAATGGTTACTTGGGAAGGCAAATGCCATCACTCTGAACGTGCCCCCCTTCCTTCTTCTTCCCCCAGCTTTNAGCTACTATGAAGAAAATTAACTCTATCCCAGCCAAAACCAGCACAACCATTTATATATAAAGATCTAAGCAAGTTAGAACATGATTTTAGAAACCTATGAAACAGAAACCCACATGTCAAAATATATGTCCAATAACGTTAGTTTGATATTCTTCCAACAGTGTTATCTATGGGTACAAGTTGCTAACCCTATAACTAGAAATGGCATCCAGATGTAAACCTTCAGTAGATGTAAAGCTTTCATTGAGCCAGTTGCAATGAAGAAGGAATCACAGCTCTCAGGTGGCATCCCACTCATGTAACTTCAGCCATTCAGAAGTCAGACATCTAGCCTAAACTCTCTACAGTCTAAAGAGAGAAAGAGTGAGATATGCAAAAGGTGAGTTGTTCCACTTACATTAGACCTAACTATATAATTAATCATCTTTCAGCACTGTCTTTCTCCTTTGTTGGATTCTAGATGACTGACCTATACAAATATACATACCATTTAGATGATGAAAGATGTCTGAAATTAGAGGGGATGACTCTCACCTTTTCTGTGTGTTGTGGATTAACATGGAGTCTTCAAGCAGGGTATGAACTGTTTAGTGTAAATTTGCATCGTAACACATCACAAACTATTTTCCTCAAATAGGCTACCTCCAAGCATGACACACTCATTCTGTCACCCAGAATTCTGTCCCTACAGATTCATCCTTTCACCCAGGCATTTTACTTCAAAAGATTGAGCCATGCATTATCTCAGTTTAAGCACTTTGCAGACAATGGAATTCACTCTTGTACATAACAGACCATGTAAATATGTGAGGTGTGGGCAAAATTTGGGGAAACCAAATGCCTCATGAATTCATAACAAATGGGTCACCACAGCATCACCATGCAATCTTCAACCTTGTTCAGCATCAAATTGTTATCTTCTACTGACTTATCAATGATTTGTGTGAAATGAGGGGGTGTTTTCAGTATGACTGTCAATGAGCAGGTGTCTAAGTGTTTTACTTTTTGTCACATCAGGCGTCACTGGTGCCTCCGGAATGGCCCAGAAGTGAACGCTGTTAGGTAACAAAGTAATCCTGTTGTTCCTCGCTAAAGTAAGCTGGTGCATATAGCCTCTTGAACATATTATTGAAACTCTAGGTAGAATTCACATTTAAATCCATGTTGGTCAAACAAGCCATGCATAAACTTTCATCTTTGGACTACTAACCTGAGTAATTAGGAAGGAACTGATGCAAAAAATGTCAGTGATATCACAGTGATCAGGGAGTCAAAAATTCCAGCTGTGAGAGCAGCCAGCAAAGGCTGTGCTAGCTTGCTGAGGAGGGCAAACCCACGAGAGACAGTCTGAGTCCTAGAGTCAAAGAGCCACAGAGTACAACATTACCCTTGAAATCTTTCTCAGTGCATTTACCTGTGGATTCTTCCAGAATTACTTTAAACTGATTAGTCAGGCCCTTAAGCCCCCTCCTTTTTCTCTATAGTTTTAAAAATATCCTAGTATAGTACCTTTTAATGAAAATCGACCATCAAAGTCCATTACCTGTAGCCTTGGCCTTCAATTTATTTTTATATGAAACATCCTAATGAATTAGCTAAGGCAAACTGAAAGCATCAGCTGATACCATGAATAATGTCAGACTATAGCTTAACTGTTCAGAAGCTGTACAAGTACAGTTTCATCTTTCAAATCTCCTTTCTTTACAGAGATCCAGCTAAGGACATCAGAACAACTATTGCTGGAAGATATAATGGTAATAGAAGAAATCTGCAAAAAGTGACATGTTACCACTGTACAGTGGTAGAGATCTTTCCAGGTTATTTTATGCAATTTATAACTTCCTGAATAACAGTCACCAAAATATCATTTTGAGACCATTTTCTAGGTTACACCTTTTTAGTGAAAAAAGGTTTTGATTTGGACTTCAGAACCCAGGAAGGCCAAAAGCTTAGTCCATGTGCAATCAGGAAACAACTAAGGATTGTGAACATTTGCCTATGGCTGGGGCTAGGAGCTCCCTGTTGGAAACATAAAGCAAAATAACATGGATTTCTATTAATCTCAAATTCACTGTAGAAGTAAAATTTAATATATTCCCTTGTACAGACCTGGAAGGAACAGTGAGAGAACTTCCATGTCAGGCTTCTTTCCCAACACAGGATCGTATGAGGTGTATGCCAGAGACTTGCTTCTGAAGAGTTTCAGAGACAGTGATTACACAACCTGCCCACAATATTTCTTCCAGTTACTCATTATTAGTGCCCTTCTTATTAGAATGATTTTCCTAATTTCTATCCTGGACATCTCTGGTTGCAGCTTAAGCATATTATTTCTTGCTCTAGCTACTTTTCAGAGACAGAGAGAACAGATTATTTCTCTCCTTTTTCCATAGCCCTTTTGTTACATAAATGTCACCGTCATGTCTTCTGTTCAGTCTTCTCTTCTTCATGTTAACAGCTCCACAGGACATAGTTCCTGGAACTCTCACTGGTTCTATGGACTGGATCTCTGAATCTCTCTGCTCTAGACAGTTTCCCTACACGTTTCTGAAAATCCATATGCCCGCAACTGAAGATAGCACTCCAACCACAGCTTTAGTAATGCTGCAGAAGCAATAGAGCAGAAGGAGGATTTCACATGCCTCACTGGCTGTTCTCGTCCTCATGAATTGCAGTACAATGGCTGGGGTGTTTTGTAGTATCATCATACTGTTAATTCACATTGAACTTGTTATAAAATGCAACTTCTGAATCACTTTCAGAAGAACTATTATCTCCAGCTCACTCTTCTCCCCCATTTGTGCCATTGATACTCCTTCCTACATGTAGTTCCTTGTATTTGTTCCTGTTAAATTTTGGGTTAATTTTCCTGAGCATTTCTCCAATTAGTTTTCCATTTTTAATTCTAATACTGCTTTCCAACCTGCAATGTCCCCCAGTTTTGTTTCACTCACAATTTTATTAAGCACACTTTGTATTCAGGCATAACTGGATAAATACTCTGTGCAGAAAAATTACAGTACCATGAGCTCCGTGTTCTACTTTGTCATTTGAGTAAAAGCCTGCTGCCCTGTGTAACTACATACTCAACCTCTCTGAGCATATGAGGTAAGGACTGTAGAAGTTATTCCACTGCCAGTAAGGAAGTTTGGACCATCCTAAGGCTTTTTATGTTCTTTTTTGTGCAAACTACTTTATCTTAGCTGCCACATTTTAAAGATAAAAGAGCAGCGGACAGAGATTTACGGTGGTGAATTGCNGTTGCCTGTTACTGTGACTGAGTAACACTTATAGTGAGGCCAGAATGAAATTTGGGGAGTCCTCCTCGTCACAGCAGCTGACTTCTCTTCATTGATGTTTGCTTTTTCTAAATTAACAAATATTTGCATAACTCAATATTATATACTGCCATCTCAGACTGATTGAAGTGTGGATTCAAAAAGTAATTTTAGACCCCAAGGTCTAATTAATCCTCTATTTTTGGCATTCTACAGCAAACTCCATATTAGGTAATCTAGCAGTGTCATCCACTAAGAAAGTAAATCAAAAGGAGAGAAAGTGTGGATGGACATGGCAGTAGTTACTAGTACTGGACTGGCAGTCCAGGAGAAAGATGCTTTTTAACTGGTTTTCAGAACAGAAATAGTTTCAGCTTGGTAACACTATTCAAATACTGTGCCTCAGGTAAAACTCAACTCAGTTGCTTTTAGTGTCCAGTGTACATAGTGTTCAGTGCCCATCATTCTCTGTTTTCTCCAAGACTACCAACCAGGCTATCAGTCAAATACCTTTGTGGAGGTAATAATTCTCATTATGCAGACATTTCATTTTTTTCAAGTGGACAAAGACTTCTATATAAACCACCAGCCATCAGTCATTCATTTCGTGTTACTCATATTTACTTGATGTATATATTGCCTCTCTTCCGTTTGAGCTCCTGGGATGAAACAGTTCAGCTGATCACATGGTTCACAAGTTTTCTTGCAGACCCTTAAACTGACAAGGAGAGCTTCCAAGGACAATTCTAAAACAGGAAGGAATATATGAATAAAAGAAAATCATACTAAACACTTATTTAGCTTTTCCTCTTTCTCACTTTATAGTCCCGAAATCACCTCTGAATATCTTTAGCCTTTGGGAAACAGCAATATAAACAAAAAATGGAACAAGGCAAGTGCTGTAGATGGAGTCATAGCACTATATAGAGCTGAGGTTCATGACCTTTTCAGAAGGCCCTGATGTCAGTTGCTTATAACTTCATCAGACCATGACCTCTAAGAGTGATTTTTTGCACGTTCCATTGTCTGCATAAAATTGAATCTTTCATAATTTCACATTCAAACTTTATTAGAAACAGCTTGTTTTTTCCCCTCAAAATGCTAGAATAAAAATATTTTAAGCCATTCAGTGATAAATTCTAGTACCTCTGTGCGGTGAAACAAGGATTTGATATACGGCATGGGGTACGTTGTGAGAAAGGTCTTTGTTTTCTTTCCTTAGTCTGGCTAAATTCTGTATAACAGTTGCAAAGTTAGGCTCTGAAAACTTAAAAGTCAGGACTGAAGTCACATGTGTAACCATAATATACTCCACTGTGTGTATTCTGTGCAGTACACAATCTCTACTTGTATAAACACAAACTAATTTTCCACAAGACCCCTGCTTCATTCAGTTCTTAAGGTGGTTGGCAGTTGTTTAATAAGCAACTCATCAACATTTCATTTTCTCTTAATGCCCATCTACAATCAAAATGTGCAGTGCAGTACGCTATAATCCGGGCTGGCAGGGCATTGACTGTCCTCCCAACCTCCCTGTGCAGGCACTCACAGCCACCCTTGCAGTATGGAGAGGGAGAAGGACAGGGAGATGGGAGGAAGGGCCTTCGTCTCTGAAAGTATGGTAAGCTAACACACAGAAAGGCACTCTCAGCTGTAGTGGAGAGTATCCACAGAGGAGGCTCAGTGCAGAATTACTGTCCTTTAAACATCTACATGTATATAAGGTATTGCACTCCCTTCATAGGCAAACCCTCATTCATCAAATAATGTCCAGCCCAGCTAAAAATAACACAGGAATCCCAACAGCAGAATTCATCTCTACCCAACCTGATTCACTGCCAGAGCAAGCCTACCCTGTCCATGCCATGAGTCAGGGTCCCTGGAAACCTGGCTTATAGGCCATGTAATTTTAGAAGACAGATGCAGTCAAGCAGGATGACTTAAAACTCTGCACGTGACCTTAAGTTCGAGCATTTCTTAACTCCGATTATTTAACTTTGTGACCTCACTGGTTTTTTATTGTATTGTTTTTATATGTGTGTCAACGCATACCACATATATTTTCTCACATACTGTTTTCTTAGCTGAAGTCTCTTGCCTTTTTTCTTTTTAGTTTTTATTTTCACCTTGTTCCTATCCACACACCTCAACATTATTATTTGTTGTGTTTAGTTTTAGCCCCACAGGGCTGGGGATTTGCCTTCTAAATCCCTGAAATGTCATACACCTCTATGGTGTTATATAAATAATAATAAATAGAAAAAAATACTTCAGAAGCTTATTTTGTGCACTAATATTATGATATTTTGCAGAACTTCTGAATGAGATGTTTATTGATTTGGTACAATAAAAAATAGATCTGATGCTCTGTCATAACATTTTTGTGTACTTTATTGTAGTCAATACAAAATAAATTCTTTTCCTTAGTTGGTTTAATGCAGCACATGGTGCTACTAAGGAGACAGAAGTTCAAAAGTAGTAACACTTGTACATGTATTAATGTAATGCACAGTTGTTCAAAAACCCATGCTGTCCTTTGATTGACATTTACTCTACTGAAAAAGACGAAAGCCCATTTATTCATCTTACAAGAGTTACAGATATGACAAATTAAGAATATATATAGAGAGAGGCTATATACAGAGACAGAGAGCAGAAGCAAGAGGACAATGCTGGGAACTGCAAATGTCTATGTGTGCGTGTGTGGATGTAAGAAGTCATAAAAAGTAAATCAGCTATTCCTGGTGGCACGGACTTTACTACTGCCTTATAGCTATACAGATACATACAGATGAACTCCTCGTATGGTCAAAACAACACTCATCACAGACTTCTAAGCATTTAAATATGAATGAGCCAAGATGAGTTAATGGAAACTTAGAAAAAGGCAATTACTACTATATGTATGTCATAAATGAAGGCACTTGCAGTTTTAAAAAATATTGACACAGGGTTAGCCTCAAAGTTGACTGAAATCTGTCATTAAAAATGCTGACTCCATGCAATCAAAATCACCGCAAAAGTCTGCAGTTTCTTTTAACATATTTTATGAAGAAACCTGGAGGTATCTTTGGGATGTCCCAAATCCTGATGTCCCGTTTTCTCTCCTGATCAGTTGCCTGTTGTCCTGCTGAGATACCCAACTAGTGGTCTCAACAACCTCTGTGGCTCCTTAGCTCCACAGGCCAACTAGGACCACCTGTTTCAGTTTGCTATTGATCCATTTTTCAAGCTTTAAAAGGTGCATGAATTAAGTTGGGAAAGCAACTTTGGCTGTAACCACTGCAGCCCATGTAGAGAGAAGAATACTTAATTAAGATAAAATGAGGTGGTATTTTCCAAAAAAGTGAGGGAAAAAGTAACCAAAATGTTCTTCTAGCTGGATTTTGAAAGGCCTGGAAGTGTGGTCTGAGTACAGTCCCCATTACTGTCCCCAGTGAGAATACAGTGCACCTTACAAATGCAACGGAAATACTGCCTCTTTAAAACAGAGCCCAAGGACAGCTGACAGAGCATAAATATTTCTCTAACCTGTAATCTTGCAATCACTATCTCCTTCATCCGTCAGCATCCCTTTATGAACCTTTTCTTGTCTGTCTGGTGAGATTGATAAAAAGAGCAACCAGCCTGGAACTGCCTTTAATTTCTCTGAAAAACTGCAACACAGAAGAATAATTGAATACAATCTAGGGAAATGGTATCTGTTTATAGTGTCTTTACAAAAATCTGGTGGGATTCAATGATTTCTGGTTCCCGTGGTCCATGTTTTCCACCCTTGCCACCACATCATTTAGAGGTCAGATAGAAACTTTGCTTTGGCAACCTGGGCTCTACACTGCTGTATGACTTGCACGAGATGAATCAGACTAGGGACTAGGGACAAGGCATCAGCTCTCCAGGTGATTCCATGAGACTCCAACACGCCAGCTCAGATCTGAGTGTTATTTGGGTATTGGGAGCCACCGGAAGTGTTTTGAATGCATCTGCCTTCAACCTTTTTTCTGTTACGTAGCTGTCTCCAGTCTCAAAGTTTGGTTTCCCCCTTTATAACATGAAGATAACAAGTGCAGCATTCACACATGGTTCTTTAAGATTTGCGCTTGAAAAATGTTAAATACAGAAAAGTGGGTTTTGCTCAACACCCCATCAAAAACACCCCATCTTGCTACAAAGGAGAGGCTGAAGAAACCTGGTCCTTTTAAATAACTCCAAATTTCAAACTGCTTGATTTTAATTTTTTATGCCTGCTGCATCACACATTTAGAAATCAAAAAAA
>WAAD01028232.1:6568-25041 GCA_013389945.1 Fregata magnificens
TACCAAAAAAAAAAAAAAAAAAAAAAACCAACCCCACAAACCCAAATCAAGACCTCTTTATCTATTAGTTTGCACTGCAGCAAATGAATAGAAGAGCTTGCCATGTGGATTTTGGGGGGGGTGGGGGGTGTTTAAAAGAACACATAAATAATAAATATATAAATAAATAAAAAATAAACGCTATTAAATAATAAATAATTCCATTGTAAAGCTTTCACTTAGCACACAGAATATTCTGCTGGGTATTTTTATGAAACAAGCATAAAGTCTTCCCGTCTTATGTTTAACCTAGCATTGAAGATATATCTTTGCTATATACTGCAGCTAATTAATGTGGGGTTTTTGGTTTGTTTTCCTGAAGGAACAAGACATACCTATATGCTTCCTTTCAATAATAACCTCTGGATTCTACCTATTTCAACCAAATTTAGTAGAGATGTTAAAGGCAAGGTGTTCCTACAGGCTTTATGTCACTAAGCAGCCATGTAGCAGACAGAGACCATTCTCATGGCCTTCACTTCACTACAAGAAAGGTCGTATGGTTATCTAATCGCTTTATTCAAAATCAGGAAATATGTTGGTGAAAAAGAAGTTATTACTCTCCCAATCATGATAAAAGCTTAAATTAGATTTTACAGATTATTAATCATACAAAAATCCAATGCTGGAATACAGAATTAAGAAAACAAGCTTCATGTATATTTGAATATATTTGAAAGAATGGGAAAAGTATTGAAAATGTGTCAACATTGGTGGCTTAAAAGGAACGTTATCATATGGAGCCAAGAGGTGATATGCAAGAGATTAAATGCTATAGTGTAGGTGCTTAAGAAAGCTGTGTTTTCAGAGGAAAAGAGAAGCTTGAAAGATGTGTGCTATTTGGATACCTACCTGAGCATCGTGTTTCAGCCAAAAAATGGGTGGTTTTGGGACAAGTGGAGGAATCAAGCTATGTTCTCCCTGCTTGCAGGCATTTTGAAAGCCAAGTTCTTCCAGAGACCATAGTGGTTTCTGTATTTATAGCAATCACCAAACTTTTCTCTTCAAAACCTGGTACAATCTCTGTTGGAGTCTTTGTAAGCTTCTAACATTGATAGCCTTCTTTGGAAGGGACTCCCCAGCTTGGGTAAATACACAAAAGGCATCCTTCTGTTTTGTTTTTTCTTCTTCCTGTTAATGTTGGTTTATTTATGGTCATTAGTTCTTCCATGGAAGGAGCCAACATCCATCTTTCCCTATTCGTCGTCGTCTTGTCACTCATGATTTTATACCTTTTCATCATTTACTGCCTCAGTTATCTTTTTCCAATATAAGATGGTGTAATAATGACACCATACCTCTCATACATCCTCAGTGTTATTCTTTGTCCCTTTCCGAATCATCTGGTGGTGTTCCTGGGATGGCAGACCATACTTATGTGGTTTTTGAGATAAATGTAAGTTCTGGATTTATATAATGGCATAATGCTGTTCCCTAGTCCTTTTCTGATGATTCTGTACTGAATTTTCTGTGGACACTAATAACACTCTAGGCTTAAGTCCAAGAGTTCATTTTTCATCTAAAAAAAAATTTTTGTATCAAAGTTAATTAATTTTGTTTTTTACTAAAATTTACTTTATTTGTTTTTCAATACTATTTGAAGCTATGGGACGGAGGAAAGGACAGGGGATAGTTTTGGCCTCCAAAGGTACATTTACTACCAATGTAGTAATTGTGGCTTAAAAAAAAAAAACCCCAGTAAACCAATTGTTCTGATGATGTCAAAATGTTTTGTTTAAGCTTCTAATAGAATATTAAATGGCTAAATTATATCTCATTCTGTAGCAGAAAGCTGGGAATAGAATCAAAATGGATTTAATCAGTAAGGTCTGAAAAATATTTCCCCCACCCTGAGGTATCAGAATAAAAAAATATTTTTAGCTTTTATTTTAAAACTGAAATATCCAAAACTTGTTTTTATTTTGATTAAAAAAAAAAATACATTTGCAAAACAATTTCTGGCCAACTACACAATCTGACTCTGTGGAACTGGGCACAAAGAAATTTCTAACAAATACTCCAGTATATTGCATGTATACATGCACAATCATCTTGGAGAAGTGACAGGAGAAAGCATAAAAATTTGCTCAATGCCCAATGAGAAAAGCCAAAGCACAAAAAGAGACACAGGCACCAAGGGACATCAAGAGCAACAAGTAGATGAGTTATAATAGAAAGGCTAGTGAAAGATCTAGCTGGTATTCCGAAGAGGGGCAAAATAGCAGATCGATATGCTGGTATGGCTGAAGCGTTTTCCCCCCTTTTTTTCCTCATCCATCTTAAGTCTAGGGACAAAGAAGCCCCAACACATCATTGGGCTATTATACATAGCTAGCCACTGAGAAACACAACATATAATTTGAAATATGCCAAGATGGATACAAAACTGTATTGAAAAAGCATATGGAGAGTAGTTATCAGAGATTTGTTATCAAAACAGAAGAATAGTTGTATCAGGAATAGTGTGACCAGCAGGAGTAAGGAAGTGATCGTGCCCCTGTACTCGGCACTGGTGAGGCCGCACCTCGAGTATTGTGTTCAGTTTTGGGCCCCTCAGTACAAGAAGGACACTGAGGTGCTGGAGCGTGTCCAGAGAAGGGCAACGAGGCTGGTGAAGGGACTAGAAAACAAGTCTTATGAGGAGCGGCTGAGAGAACTGGGGTTGTTTAGTCTGGAGAAGAGGAGGCTGAGGGGAGACCTTATCGCTCTCTACAACTCCCTGAAGGGAGGTTGTAGGGAAGCGGGTGCTGGACTCTTCTCCCAAGAAACTAGCGATAGGACGAGAGGAAATGGCTTCAAGTTGCGTCAGGGGAGGTTTAGACTGGACATTAGGAAGAATTTCTTTACCGAAAGAGTGGTTAGGCATTGGAACAGGCTGCCCAGAGAGGTGGTGGAGTCATCTACCCTGGAGGCGTTCAAAAAAGGTGTAGACGTGGCACTCCAGGGCCTAGTTTAGGAGTCATGGTGGTGTTAGTTGATGGTTGGACTTGATGATCTTAGAGGTCTTTTCCAACCTAATGATTCTATGATTCTATGATTCTATGAATATATGAAGAGAAATTTCCCGGAGTTCTTGGATTTGATATCAGTCAATACTGTAGTCAGTTTTTTACAAGATAGATCATAGCCTAAGGTCATTAGATTTTCATGGCTGCAGGTACATTGAAAGAAAGAACACAAGCCCAAATGACTTTTCCTGATTTTAAGATATAGTCTGAAAATGCTTAAAGGATGCCATTCACTACAGAAAAATGCAAGGTTTTACTTTGACACACAAATAATGAATCAAAAAATCTGAGAG
The DNA here is from genome assembly GCA_013389945.1 of Fregata magnificens. Taxonomy (NCBI): domain Eukaryota; kingdom Metazoa; phylum Chordata; class Aves; order Suliformes; family Fregatidae; genus Fregata; species Fregata magnificens. Next base: position 9,909 of record WAAD01028232.1, read on the forward strand.
GGGGAACAGCCAGCAAACCAGTAAGACTTAACCCTGTGCGACTTGAGTCTGCAGAAGAATAGGGGTCTGGAAACCATTAACTATAGGGAAGGACAGTGTGACCTGAGGTTGTTGTAATTAAAAAGTGATAGAGAATATAAAATCATCAGTAGTACAGAAAAGGTGATTATGGGATGATTATTCAACTTTCTCTCTTCATGTAATAAATAACTAAACCGCAGAACTTTCACAGGATGTTGTGGAAGCCAAAAGCATGAACAGGTGTGTAAAAAAAAAAAAAAAAAAAAAAAAAAAAAAAAAAAAAAAAAAAAAAAAAAAAAAAAAAATTCTTGAAAGTAACATCAGGAAGCTCCAGACTGCAGTTGCTGAAATTTTGGGGAATAATACGAGGGAGATCTCTCTTTCCATATCCAGTTTTTACAGGATTTTTCTAACGCATCTGTCATTGACTGCTATTGGAAAGAAAATATTATGGTAGTTGGCTGTTTGGCCTGATGCAGTCTGGTCATGTGGACGTTGCTATGCTCTAAAAAGAGTTAGTGGGGTGGGGTGCAATAAGTATAGTATCTTCTATATGTGGCCATGTAGAAGAAGAATGTTTTCCCTGCTCATCAGGTGTTGACTGCAAAGCAGTGACTTAACTTGGTGGCTAGGGAAACTCATATTAGGCAACTGCAGGGGGAGGAACCACTAAAAATGGAGGGCTAGTATAATGAACTGCTAGAAAATGTGCAGCCTTGCCACCAACTTTGGAGACTTTTGAGGACAGGTTAGAAAAATATCTGTCATGAGGAATTGCAGGTATAGTTGATCCTGCTTTGCAGGAGGATAAACAGCAAGATTTCTTGAGTCCCTTCAATCCCATCAATCTGTGATGAATCTCTCCCTAAGTCTCAGAGAGAACAGATCATGGATAGTGTAATCAAAACCTCAGAATTTAGGGGATTTTCAGTGAGATGAGAACTGGGTGATGACTCTTGTCAAATCTGTCTCTGGTCAGCATGCCAGTTGGCAATGGTATTGGCAGAGAGCTCAGTTCCCCTTTTGACACCAAAATGGATAGCTGGATTTTTCCAAAGTGTGGAGCTGTTTGATACCAAGCTCTGTTGATTAATTTTAGTTTCAGATTAGAAGTGTTTGGGGCTAAGCAATTTTACAGTCAGAGGTGAAGAATTATAACTAGCTGACATACAATATCTTTCTATTCTCCTTGAAATGTAAAAAGAATTAGGAGTGTTAAGTTCTACATTATCTCTCTCTTATATTGGAGTAATACAGCTGGTAAGACTCTGCTCATAAATCCCAATTTTCTTCCAAAATGTGCATCATGTACAGATTAAATATTTAAAAAGAATCCCAATTAAATTTGTCTCCTTTTTCCTGAGGATTTCCTTTCTGCTTATACTTACATTTCAACTGAGCCAAAGGCAAACAATAAGTAAGGCTGAAGATGGATGTCAGATGTACACAGCTGTGTTAACAGTTAGAGTATAAAAATATACACTTTAGTGCATTCTAGAATCTCACAGCATAGGAGTGTCAGCAGGAGAATACTTCAGATTAGTTTTGTAGGTTCTTAACTGTGCAAATGTGAATTTGGTGTTTGCTTTGAATTTTAATAGCCCCGAAAGATTAAATAATATTTTTACCTTTTGGAAGGCAGGGATTTTATTACAAAACCTGCAGAGGAAATAAACGTAGAAATATTCACCCAGGGCCTGGTCTAATTCACATGAAAGCTGAGACAAAAGCTTTTGTTGTCTCTGCTAAAAGTTGGCTTATTACATATAGTTTCGTAATTTTCTTAGTCAATTAGAGTGGGACTACTATCACCCCTAGGGGGGCTCATCGTAAAGATGCAGTTCAGGAGAATGTCTCCCTGTTGGATTTCCACTCGTTCTGCTGAGTTTGGCTGCGTGGGACAGCTACTGATGTAGCCACCCTCATTTTTCTCCTGTCATGTTTTACATCTGTCCTAAATCATGCTTTATCATTTGCTTGCATTTATTTAAAATTCTATGAATGTGAATCTTGCCTACTACTGATAATACCAGCATAGACTAGAAGGATATCAAGGTTGCTCAGTTTGTTGCAAGACATCTACTGCTGGATCTGTGATCAAAAAAAAACAAAAACAAAAAAAAAAACCCAAAAAAACCAAACACACACACCCCCCCAAACAAACCCAAAACAAAACCAAACCCCACCACACCCAAACAAACAAACAAAAAACCTCAAACAAACGAAAACCTGCAAAATGAAACACCTCTTCCCCCTCCTTCTAAACAAACAAATAAAACCCCACCATTGTGTGCATCTCTCTATACTATTTGCGAATATTTAGATGTCTCATACTCGATCCACCTAGGTATGTAAGGTTTTAGAATAAATGTACTTGCACAACAAATCCAGCATGTCCTCCTCTTTCTGCCACTGTGTGTTAGGGAATTCTTAAGCAAAAAATAGTAGTGACTTTGGAAAACTTTGTAGTGGGGATAATCCTGTATGTACTAGATCATTAGTTTGATATTTGGAGAGCGTGCTCATTTCATTATTATAATGTATTATCTTAAGTAGTATGTTTATCCCACAGGTTACTCAATACCAGATCATAGTCACAGCTCAGGTAGTAGTTACGCTACGTGATCAGTGCCTTATTTTCTAACAGGCTGCACTGCACTTCATAGCACAGTGTAATAGAATGTGCTGTTTCATTTAGGATCAAAGTTGACAATCACATCTCTACTGCGCAGGAATGATTACCAAGTACAGTCCCCTATTGCTGGCCAGAGTAATTAGGACTGACCACTTTATTGTGAACGCTGTAAAAAGTAATGTTTTGAGGAAGTATGTCAGTGTATAGCAAACTCAGCAGAAGGAACCTTGATGTTGAATTTGAAATACAGATGTAATCTGTAAAATTATATGATAGGAAAAACATTTGAGTACAAAATGTTGTAACACTTCAGAAAGTAAATGGCTGGCCTACCTCTCAGTAGAATATTTCATAAGTTTCCGAATTTCTCACATCTTCAAACAGCTAGACTAAAATGTTCCTCTGCTAAAATGGTCTGTCTGTACAATATTAAAAATACTTTGGAAAAGTTTTGCAAAAGCGGAGTGGATTTCAAGAAATACCTGGAGTTCTTTAATTTCCTGAAAAAATTGAATTCTACAGGGCTTCAAATTTTCATGTGCCCTTGCCTGATCTGAGAGGAACAAGCATGTTTATCTCACTAATGTGAACTATACTGCATATGAAGGTTGTAGGTGGTTTTTTGTTACCAAGTTAAGCTGAAGTAACAAAATACATGCCAGATTGCACACAGGTGCTCCCTGTTCCCTTACCTGACCCTTGCAAATGTCAGTTCTTCACCAGCCGAAGAGAGAGGCAAGGATGCTTAGCACAGAATTACCAAGGGTATTTATTCTTTTATATTTTAGCTATGTGCGTAGCAGTGTCCCGGCCTAATGCATGGAGGACCCTGATACGGAGGAAAGCAGGGTTTATATATGTTACAATACAGTTTTGTAGACCAATTCAATTACTCATGTTAAAGGGTGGGCTAATTGGATACCACTGCTCACTTAATTAGTACGTACTTATCCTATGCAGGATCAGCACAGCTTGTCCTGTGCATGTTGTATGGCTGTATGGCCAGTGGTGTGTTAATCTTCATTGTTCTAAACCCATGTCCCGTGCAGGTGTGGGGGGGTTATCCTGGGTTCTGGTTGTTTGCAGTTCTGGCCGTGGTTCTGTGCCTGGATTTGTTGAAGGGTAAATATTCTGTTGTTTTGTCATTTGTATGGGATATTCTCAGCTGGTCAGAGCTGGCTTAGTTTGGATCTTCAGGTCGTGTCAACCCCGAGGTAAAAGCTCACAGTCTCAAGCAGCATTTGTTTTTCTAAGCAAGTACTATTGCAGTTGTACTTCTGGCTGAATTTGATGCCCCAACTCAAAACAAACAAAAAAAAACCAAACCAAAAAAAACCAAAACAAAAAAACCCCCCCAAAAATAAACCCAACAAACAAACAAACCAAACAACAACCACACAAAAAAACCAAAACAAAATACCCCAAAACCCCAAAACCCCAAAATCAAAACAAACCCCCAAACCCACCCAAAACCAAAACCACCACCAAAAAACATTCCAGTGCATAGCCCCTGTTTGGGAGCAATGATGGGCAAGAACCCTTCAGGTAGTCTACAAATCTAATTTTTCTATCAGCCTTGATAAATACATAAGCAAATAGTAAAAATCTTCAGATTCTTCAGAGGGCTTTTGGAGACTCTTGCCTACCAGACAGCAGATGCGTGATAAACATCCTCTGAGTAGGGTTCAGAAACAATCCTGACAAAATATAGGCTTAATCTTTTTTTCATGTTTTATCAAAACAACAAATAAAATTTTAGAAGTCTGTGAGGAATGTTGGAATAAATCTTTGCACATCAAAATCTGAGTTTTATAATCTGAAAAGGCATGAGTTCATCTAAAATCCGTTACCATGTATGACAGAGACACTGTCCTTGTAATAGGCGACAACGAGCTTTCAAGTTAGTGAGTGCTTCACTGCAAAAGAAACACACCAACCATTCCCCTCTTATTTCAAAACCTTTGCAAAGATTTTTAATTTAATAGTATACTGAGTTTTAACTCCTGCAGGAACTTTTGGTGAAATGTCTGCATTACCCTGGGATGTATGAGAATCAGACTTCTACAGCTCTATTCTTTCTGATGTACAGAGGTAAAGTTGTCTTTTAAACTAAACTAAAGATGTAAGTGGTGACTTGATCCTGGGTCTCCTGCTTCACTGCTGTCACCTTATGCACTAAACTTGATGTGGGTACAATTCTCAGTTCGTGTCAGACACTCACTCTGTAGAAATCTCCATTTGAGTAGTCCCTGTAAGTGCCATTTACATTAAATGACAGAAATGGGCTTTCCTACACTCTTGTAAGACAGTGACCTGTACCCCAACAACCTTGTTCCCTTGAATAAAAGGAGAGCCAAGAAAGGTTACCTCAAAGTAAACCAGCTACTTGGGTCAAAATAATCCTACTAAATTTGCCTGCTAAAAATGTATTTCTACATCCTTTTCTGACATGACCTCCAGTAGTTGTAGCTGTACAATGGTGCTGAAGCCATATAGAATAATTTCTCCCTTTCAGCATCAGATGCTGGTGGCACTTGTCTACCATTTCACCAATACCCACACTACCTATAATATGTATAATTAGCTTGGGCTTTCTGGCAGTATTTAAGATAACAAATGTTTGTATGCTATGGCAATGGCAGTTTGTGCCAAATACCTAGTGAATCTTTTGTTTCTCCTGCAGTATATATTCTCCAAGGTATTTAGGTGACAATCTTAAAGCTGTACGTCAAATGTATGTTTTTCTTAGTTGCTTGCATATACGACTCTGGTAACTGGGTAAACATTTGCACTGAAAGAAGACATATAGTACCAGAGAGTTCTTAACAGGAAAAGTAACCAATTTATTGACTTGAACCTGAGGCTGGAAAAGTCAAGTGAGGAAAAGAGACTTTTTAAGATAGTTTTACATTTAAAGAAAACTAATGACAAGTGAATATTGCCGTATTTTACCAAATGTTTGTCTAGCTCACTGCAACTGACCAATAAACTCCTACAATGGAAGAAGGCTCAGAGGAGATGGGCAAGGGTGATGTGCCCGTGAAGCTCAGGGAATAATGCAGTATGGGACTGACCACAGCTGTTGTGAAGAAGCTGACTTTATCTCAACAGAAAGGGGTCTGGAGGGTGGCCTTTAGTTTAGATAAACAGCTATCAACAGCTGAGTGAATCAGCTGGTGGTATAAATACTTCTCCTGGATCTCATTAAAAGAGTATGAATATCTCCCTGAGTTAGCCAGACCAGTAGGGAGGGAGTGAATACGTGGCTCAGCCCAAAATAAAGTATAAAACCTGAACAACTAACAAAAGAATTTTGAAGAGAGCACTGGGCTTGAGGTGACTTCAACCCACATATTCCTTTCCACCGATTAGGGATGCCCAGCATTGTGATGGTGAGCATATGCTAGAGGTCAGTAGTAGGAATGACCTTGGTATCATGATTGAACTGTGTATTACACTTAGCAATATATAGTAATTGCAACTTATATTTGTATTGTGGTTTTGGTATATTTTGTATCCCTGTGCTAAATCAGAAATCTCATGTAACATCAACAATAAGTAAATTTTATCTTAAACATTATGTCTTCCACATGTGGAATATCTAAAAGAACCTGCTCAGAGTATTGGACTCTTGACACTTACTGTTAGCACGGTTATTAGGAGATTCTAGTTTGTTTCCACAAAACGCGTGCTCTCATTAACCATAGATAATTTAGCTTTATGTAAGGATTGTATTATTGAGTTCCTGTGGCTTGTGTTGAAGGTCATAGATTAAATAAGAAAGGACATTTTTAAAAAAATCAGTCACCAACGGTCTTTGTAAATTGATCCTCTTTAAAAATAAGGGTTATATAGTCTATGTATGCTGATGTCTCCACTATTGCTCGCTGAATACCTCAGAGCTCTTTTTTTGTTTGTCCTTGCACTATCATTCATCTAAAGAAAAAAAAAATTTCTTTTTAAACTAGCATCTCGGGCACAGAGTGGCTATGTCCACATGTGGGATATACCTGAGCCTGTTCAGGTGTTACGAGCAGTATAGCCTCATTAACAAGGTACTCCAATCTGTCACTACTCTGCTATGATACAGGGTTTGAATTGTCAGTGTACAGCAATAAGTTTTATTGTATTTGAGCTAGTTCAATATTTTTGCAAGATGCTGCAGAGGCCCATGTTGGCATTCATCATATGACTTGCCAGAGATACCAGTGGATACTTGTAGCGCGGGAGAAGTCTGAATACAGGTCCCTCCAGCCCTAAGCTCTCCTTCCTCTTCCACCAGACATTCTGCTGTCATTTAATAGACAGTAATTTGAGGTGCAAACACTTTTCAGAGCATTTTCATGAAAAAAACAACTTTCTGATGGGAATAGCTAATGATGGCAATTTGGAGACAGTTACATAATTGCCTTTTTTTTTTTTTTTAATATTTTCACATTGGTTTTTGTGAGCATGGAATTACTGTTGGCATATTTTCTGCTTAATAAGTAATTCTTTAAGACATTGCCTAACCAACTAGACAACCAGTTATGCATCTCCTGAGAGCAATAACAGTGTAAGTAATGGAAACCACCAGGTATGATGCTGAAAATGGACTGCTAACTCTTCCTTACTGCTCCTTCAAAATTGCTCAAGGTGGTGGAATGGATGTCTTTTTCCTTGCTAACAGAAGGACAAAATTATTTGGCTTATTGTTTTCTTTTCTAAGCATAGCTAGTGAGCATTCTTGTGCAGGAACATAATGGTTTAGAGACATTATTGTGGTATTGTAACCACCTACTGTGTGCATCTCCACCTGTTTTATACAGCTCTAACAATTTCTTCCCGGTTTGTGTGCAAAATTTTCTTATTTTTAAGTTTCAATCTAATGCAAAAGGTCAATAGGAGATGGCATTTCCTTCCATAATATAAAATAAAGACAGAAAGTTTGCCTGGTGATGTCAAATTGGAATTTTGACCTTAAATATTCATGAAAATGGGTACCTGCTTGCCTGGTTCCAGTCCACACTCCCATAAGTGGGGATGTTGTATGAATGGACAAAGGAAAGTCAGAGAATTAACCATTGCCTAGGGCAGTTAAAAGGAATATTTGGTGTCTTCCTAGAATACCATAGAGTCTGGAAAGGATTCATCTGTGCAACTGATGAATCATTGGTTTACATCCGCTAGCAGTAATTATTGTAGATACTAACATCACTTTGCCAGAAGAGTGACTACCAGCTGGAGAGATTCAGAACCCTAAATTCATGGTTTTACAAAGGGTTTCTGTTAGGAACCTGTGGGAGCTCTTTTTTATGAATGATCACCTCTTAAACCCTCTCTAATTATGACCCTTCAAAATTGGCCCTCATTTGAATGAGGAGTAGGACCAGTTGTCCTCCAGAGGTCCCTTTCAACCAACACTTCTTTAAGCTTTTATGATTTCTAAGTGCATGTCTATGCATAAAATACTTGGAGATTTTACAAGTAAAGAGTAAGTGGATTTCTGGGCTGAAAGAGTTTACAGAAGGAGATAACACCTACAGTACCTTATGTGAGACAATGTGGAGGGGATTTACTGGTGAGGAACAAGTTCAGCAGTGGTTTCTGTCAGAAAGTCACTTGATAAAATAATTACAGGGGAGGAGCAGGAAAGTGCTTGAAGAAGAGGAGGGTATGAATAGATAATGCATAGGTACAAGGCAACTTTCTATTCTAAGGACAGAAGTAATCTCGCCATGCAATAAAGTAGCTATCTAAAGGTTAAAACACTAAGTTAGTTTTCTGGACTCCTTCTTTAATCAATGGACAGATAATATTTTAGAGGACAACTTGTCCTGTGTTAAAACAGGGATAAGTTGGGATAGTCACTGATAATAAGATTTGTTAGCATCACAGTAATATTTTTAATTACAAACTTATTTTCTTCATGGTGATATCCATGCCAAGTGTTGCATTTAATTTAAAATATTTTATAATGTTAATCTGATTTCAGTTTAAATGCATTTAAGAATCCCATTAATTTAAGCTGTGGAAACAACTTATCATTTAATGACAGATTTAAAGCTACAAACCTTTGGAAGAATTCTAACAGATGAGCAGGTCTAACATTTCTTAGTTTTTCTCTTGTTCAGGTAATATTGGGAAGAGATGAGAAATTCAAGTACAGTAGTACATTATTTAAAATAAGTCACAGAATCACAGAGCAGTTGAGGTTGGAAGGGACCTCTGGTCCAACCCCCCTGCTCAAGCAGGGCCACCTAGAGCCAGTTGCCCAGGACCATGTCCAGATGGCTTTTGAATATCTCCAAGGATGGAGACTCCACAGCCTCCCTGGGCAACCTGTGCCAGTGCTCAGTTGCTCTCACAGGCAAAAAGTGTTTCCTGATATTCAGAGGGACCCTCCTGTGTTTCAGTTTGTGCCCATTGCCTCTGGTCCTGTCACTGGGCACCACTGAGAAGAGCCTGGCTCCATCCTCTTTGCACCCTCCCTTCAGGTATTTATAGACATTAATAAGATCCCCGCTGAGCCTTCTTTTCTCCAGGCTGAACAGTCCCAGCACTCTCAGCCTTTTCTCATAGGAGAGATGCTTCTGTCCCTTCACCGTCTTCGTGGCCCTTCACTGGACTCTCTCTAGTATGTCCATGTCTCTCTTGTACTGGGGAGTCCAGAACTGGACACAGCACTCCAGGTGTGGCCTCACCAGTGCCGAGTAGAGGGGAAGGGATCACCTCCCCCAACCTGCTGACAAATGTGATGGAAGCTTTTGGTGTTGCTAGAGAGATTCTAACCTTTGTCAAAGGTTGTTTTCCACGGTCAATATGTTGTTTAGGCATTCACCAGTAGCACGTCGTGTGCAAATACATTTTTGTTTACACATAGGTAATCAACCTCAGGGGAGCAATTGGTTTTATCTGGTCACTTTTTGTGTATAGTTCCTCTCTTCTGTCAAAGAAAAAAAAATGCACTAGCAATATTTAGGGTTGAAGTAATATTTTAGTTCTATGAAAAATACGTTAAGGTTTCAAAACTTCTGCATTTCAGTGAAACCACTACTGTTCATGTTTTCATGGTCAGATGGTGACTAGGGGAGCAGCCTTGTTTGTGTGAGAACCAGCTTCAGTTCTTTGTGATGGTTAATTCAGAGAAGAGGCTTTTACCTGGCTCCTTAGCATAGCACCTGAATCTGACAACACGGGGTTAATAATGATCCTATTCCCATCCATTTCTGTTGTAGAGCAGAAATTTTGTTGTGGGCTAAAAATATTCTCCAATCAAAAGGATTTTTTTATAGCTCTTGTTATATGAACTAGATCTCATTGAAGCTTTAACCTTTTTTTTTCCAATGACCACAACAGTGGTAAGAAAGGAACCAAAGCTAAACCTTAACCATCAAACACTGACTCCTCTTACTTCTGCAAATGGCTCTTGTTTGCTTTATGAGCATGTAAGTTCTATTGAAGTGTGAGAAGCTGATCGAAGTTAGAGATAGTGCCATGAGGAATGAATAGATCCCTTAGTCAATTAAGGGAGAGTTTTGAAAGAAACAGCCGAACTTCAAGTGGTTAAATGGTAATTATAAGGGACTCATACCAAGATAACTATATCCATAATACCATTTAATGCCAAGATCACCTAAGTAAGCATATCAGAAATTTGAGTACGGTTGTAGCAAAACTAGGACTGATGGGAGAGAACTGATTATGGTAGGGTTGCTAATTTGGGAGGACAGAGGGGCAGAGAAGGCTGGGTAGAAGTATGGGCATGGGAAAATGGAGAGCGGGCAGGATAGAAGGGGTTGGTTGCATGTAAGCAAGCCGCTGGTCACTATGCTTTTCTAGCTGAGACCTATGCCTGATCACCACAGTCTGCCCTATCTTCTTATTAAAGTAGTAATTATTCCTAAGTATTTTTGGTGCAAGTACGCTTTTTAGGGTTTTTTTTGTGTGTGCTTTATATGCCTGATGTGCTAAGTCAACTTCAGGTTGGACTAACCAGGGAGTGGGATGAGATCTGGATGCCCAGCAACTGAGTGCATTGTGCTCTGAGTGCTACTGTACAGATCACACCTGAGACTGGCTGCTGGGGAGACCTGGGAGGTGTGTGTGTTTACATTCTGATACCAAACTTCAAGTGGGTCTAGCCAGTGAGAAGAGGAGACCTCACTGGAAACACCTGAGGTCTGAGATGGTAACTGGGAAAGCGGCCTGGGTCCATGCCTCCCTGGTCCATGGGATTGTGGATATGCTTAAAAATCTGTGCTGGTATTCTAGGCATCCATGAATGTGAGTGTGTATGCTCTGCTGGCAAGCTGCAGTCTTGATCAGCTGGAGAGGAGGAACAGGCTCAGGCTGTGTTGCTCACGTGTGTGTGACAGTGCCTTCTGGTAATGTGAGTGCCAGTAAAAGCACTGTTCTTGGTCTGTGTTAGTCTGTGTCGTTGGCCATGTGTATTTTACGCGTGAGTATTTGCATCTTTGGAGCATGCGCTCAGCTTTGCTGGCTAGACCTGAAAATGTAAACCACAGGAGCCTCATCCACCAGACAGGGATGGGAGGAATCCCCTGGCTCTCAGGCTCCACCAGTCTGGCTCTAGCAGCCTGGGAAGGAGACCTCTCCTGAGCCCTAAAGTCTATCAGATTTGTCTACCCGCAACAAAGACTGATAGGTTTGTAGGCATTTTGGTACTACACAAAAACTCTTCAGTGGCACTTATATCTTCTCCCTTGGAAGCCAGACGTAAAAACAACAGGCCAGTGAATAGGAATGGAATGAAAACAAACTCAACAAATAATCTATTAATTACAAACAAGACAATTAGTCTGAAAGTTAGTTATGTGAATTTCAACTTGACAGTATTTCTTAAATTGAAGTTTTATAGTTTTTAAACGTGCTTTTATTCTACTCCGGATGCAAGTATGCAATAATGTGCTTTTGTTAATGGATTAGAAAAGCTGAATGTGTTAGCTTTGCTGAATACGTAATATAGCTGTATTATTTACATGTAAAAAAAGAAGTATTTTCCTTTTTCCGTATGAATTGTATGCCACTTGAAGAAAATTGTACTATTATAAAACATTATCTAAAAGTCTAAAATACTGAAATTTCCTTCATTTGTTAAGTAAAATGTGTAATTCGTTTTCATTCAAAATTTAATCATTTTGACTTGCACAGCTTTCACTAAAACACATCTGATGATTATATTGCGGCTAAAAAGACTAATGATGGACAAACTATTAAATCCACAAAGTAATGAGTGCTGAACATTAAAACAGGTGCATTATGGATACTACCATATGCTTTGAACTGAACTTTGCTGGGAATTCCTATAAATTTCTTCTGGTATTAAAAAGTAAACTGTCTTTGATCTGTAACAATCTGACATGTACAGATAACAGATGGCTTGGAAGGCCTTACAGGTTCTTTTTCCTCCATAAAGAAGTGTTAAAAATGAAGCATATCATCTATTATTTTCCTGTGCCCTTTTTATCACTTTCTGACTAAACAGAAAAGTGATGTATTACAGGGCAGTTGCCCACACTGTGACATTTCAGATGTGATTATCAAAATGCAGCACACTGTTGAGGTTTTTTTAAATGAATGTGACAGGAGTTAGCATTTCACAAGTGTACACTCTGTAATCTCAACACTGCAGTAATTCATTGGGTTGTCTGCATGCCACAGTGGGAGTTCCCACAGCTCCGTAGCACAAATTTTAAATTTCTTAATCTATACAAATCTACAGGCTGCTATTGGGGATTTTTCTCAAATTATTCTTAGAAAGTATCTTTTAAAGGTAGTGTACTTCGCAGACTGAGGCTTTCATCTAAGCTGAAGTTCAACCAGTTTGCTGTATCTAGTGTCTCTCAGCAGCTGCTCTCTCCCTCAAGGACAGCATCTTTAAACTATGTAAACTGCACAGAAGAAAGCCCATTAGTAATCAAAAGCTGAATGACTTTTATGAATCTCTGTTTCGGTACTCATCAGGCAGAGCGACACGGCAAAGGGAATTGTGTTGACTATCAAGAGAAGAGACTGGAGAGACCAGAAAGCAATAGGATCACTGAAAATCACTCAGAGTAGTACACCAGGAAGCAGAAAAAGTCACTAGTTTTGAGCACTGCTCAGAAGAAACTTCCGTTACTGTCGCTTCACATCACTCATCTTNATCTGACTGCCAGGTTATACAAACATCCCTAATGCAGATGTCATGCATCAGTACTAGAAAATAAAAGGAGTATCTTGTATGCTTATACAAGTTAGCTGCTTACAAGGCACACTAACAAACCATAAACTGTCTATATACATTCTCGCACAGCGTCGGTATGAATCATGTACTGACCTCCGTGCAGAGACCTGGATCTCTGTGTGATTCTGCAAATGATAGAAACGTCACGTCTGTTACTCTGTTGGAGCTACTACTGATGTATCTATCGAGTTTTTAAGGTTTTCTTCTCAAACTCCATATGTTGCTTGGCATTCCCAAATAACTATTTTACAGCTGCTTTGTATCAGAGGCATGAGGGGGTAGAGGGAGAGGACTAGTGAACTTCTGTGCAGATTTTCACTGTTCGAGTTTATATCTCTTTATAATCCTTTTATACACAGTTTTTTGTATTCACAGGGGAGCGCTGTTCAAACACAAATCGTTTTGCATAAACCTATTCAGTTTGAGGTTTTTTGCGCCCTCCAAGGAAGGTGGACTTTCTTCTATTTCACTATGTTCAACCGAGCTCTTTTGGGCATATTATGGGATGGAGTATTTTGTACTGTTTAGTGGAATGGAGGGATTGGAAGACACAGGTGATGGAAGCACCAAAAACTACCAAAGATCAGCTGTGACTGTAAGTTACAGTCATCTGTGGGCTATTTAAATCGTTTGTTTGTCTCCATTTGTTTCTTACTGGATGAAGGCTTTTGCACCGCACTAACAATTTGGTTTTTTTAATTGTTTTTGTCAGCAGAGTGGCTCATTCTAAGAAGAATCAGACACATGAGTTGATGCCAATTTCTTATGTCAAACTGAGTAGCATTTGTCTTTTATGTTTTGATTAAAATGTAAAAGCACATAAGTTCTTCCACCATTTTAAGCTAGATATGAGTCAAGACATACATAAAGGCTGTCCATAGCTTCCAGGTGTCTTCAGTATTATTCCATGGTAAAAAGTGGTTTCAGATCTCTTCCACTGTTTGGGTCATTTACCTCTAGGAATAAACCAAACTCTCTGCTATCCGAAGAAGTCAGAGGAACACATTTTGTTATTACTAAACTAGCTGTAGAAAAATCATATTTAAATGGGAATATCTTTTTTTTTCCTCCCCAGTGGTACATAAAATCTGTAAATAATACATGAAAAGACCACAATAGAACTATTCAAAGTCATATGAAAACATGGCTGTAAAACACGGAGGAGAGGAAACTGGTGATCTGAGTCCTCTGTGAATATTCAGCTGTATTGTAAGTAGCAGACAGTTTCCTATTAATGTTGCAATCCAACACTAGTTTTATGGGAACACTAAAGCTCTCTGATAATGATTTATTTAAACTAATCTGTGACATTGAGGAAATCCTGACCACAACCAAAACAATATTCGAGGAACATGTTGATCTGCTAAAAGCATAAAATAAGGGTAAGATAAGAAAAATTGGTCATGTGTCCTCCCTTACCTTGTAGGAATAGCTGAGGCACCTAATCCATTTTCTGTTTTTTAACAGCCTGAGGAAATATCGTCTTTAACCTTATATTTTATTCTTGATGCTCTGTGTACACTACAGCTACTTTGACAATAAAATTATAGTTCTGCTTAGATGATGAAGTCTTGTGGAAATAGTAATTTTTTCAACTCTTCAACATAAATGTTACCTCTGGAAATGGAATTATGGAGCATGTATATGCTGTTGAAAGATTCAAAAGGAATTGAGGCTTTTACTGGGAGAGAGAGGGGCATTAAGGGATCTTTCCTGCCTCAACTCCTTTTCTCCTACCATAATACCTTCAATACACTATACCCCAAACTGCTGCGAAATGTCTTTTCCAAAACCAGTACTTTAAAAAGAATGTGTGGGGGGTTTCTTTTGTTTTATTTTAAGAAAAGTATTGTGGTAAAGAATTCAAAATTTTGCAGCATTTAGAAAAAATCTTTAACAACCTTAGTATTTAGATAAAACAGCATAATGTGTTATTTAAGTGTACTAAAATATAATAAGATTCTGCAGTGCACACATAAAAATCCAAATTTTGATATCTCTAATTTTTCATACACACATATCATAATCTATTTGACTTTACAGTTCAGCAAACTGAGAACATCCATTCTACCCCACTGCGAGAAACACATTAGCAGCTAGGGAATCCAGACTCTAAACATGCAGTGTTGTAAATTATTAAGGGAGGGTTGTTTGTCCTGCTAACCCATTGATTGTGCATAGTGATGGGTTGGCATGGTGCACTTGAACCCATAGATCAGCAAGTACTGTCAAAATGAGTTATTCATGAA
>WAAD01028233.1:1577-14488 GCA_013389945.1 Fregata magnificens
AGAGTTTGGAGGCACAATTCAAACGGGTCTTGTTGTCCTATAGAGATTGTAGCTATATAATCTAATCAATGCTGAACTTCCCTCACACCTTTTATGGAAGTGGCAAGGTAATGTGACGACTGTGATGGTAGCAAATACAAAAGGAGGAGGACTATGAAGTGGATATGCAGATTTAGGGTGAAATGTTTGTCTTTTACCAACTTCTATGACAGCCACAGTCATTAAAAGTACTTGTTGCCTTACAGATCCTTTAAACTATTTGAAGAGGAGACGATTAGGGGACAAGACTGTCAGAGAAGTAGTGTAGAATAAAGGAGTGAAAGACAGCAAAAAATAAAAAAAGGGACTTCAAGGAAGGAAAAAGAGGCAGAAGGATTAGGCAGGAAATCAAGGAAGACAGGAGAAAGGAAATATTGGTGAAAGAAGGGGGGAGATGAAGGATCATTTGAAAAACGAGGAAACAGAAAAAGAAGTAGGAAAAAATACAGAGGAAAATATGAGAAAAAAACGTAAAATATAAATTACAGCTAGGAGAAAAGAAAGTATTTAAAGAATGGGATAGAAGAGTGAAATGAAGAAATAAGAAAATCAAAAGAAGAAAACAAAGCAAAACCCTGAATAACCTAATATAACTTTGGAGTTGGTCCTGCTTTGAGTAGGGTTTGGATAAGATGAGCTTCAGAAGTCCCATTTAAACTTAATTATTCTGTGATTTCATGAATTAAAATATCTCCATGTTAAGCTTTAAATAGTTTTGCTTATGGTCATAGGTTGCGGATATATTGATGAAAAATCATTGCTATTTTGTGTAGTGTACCTTGACATCTACAGTTGGAAGGTTCTATAAAAAGACACAGGAATTTCACTTAACTGCAATGCAAACCATACAAAGGCATTATTTTCCTTGAAAGAGTGAAGCGTATTCCAAAACAACATGTTGATATGCAGATCTTACCATTTCTTTAACTAGGTTATAAATTAATTGCCATGATTTGAAGAAAATTGCTGGTCTGTGAGCTAAAAACTCATTGAAATACTGAACTGAAAGCTTTATTGCCCTCTACGATCAATGCTACTAATTCTTTGAGTATTTTTACATACACAATTGCAGTTCCAGGCCTACAGTCTCAAGTGTGTATTTGGAGACTGTTAATGGAAAAATCAAACATGAGCACTGTTTTCCATTCTGTTCCCTAGCTCTTGGGATTCATTGCGATAAGACAGACTGGAATGAGAGACTTTCTTCTTCCCTTACCAACCATCACAGAAGCACACAGGTATTTTCTGCTTTTCAATTCCAATAGCTAGGAGTTTTGCTAAGTTTCTTCGAACAAAGCAGGTCACTAAGGAAACAGATGAGAAAGATAATTGCACAAAGGAACTGATAGCAACTCCCTGCAAATGCTAGCTGTGCTGTAACCTGGTCAAAATACAAACACAAATTACCAAGATTCCTAAATTTCTTTTAGGTATATTTGTAATAAATGGCTTTAGCAGAATTAATTTCTCATAAGAATCACCTGCCTGGCCACAGTTGTCTTTTGCCAAAAAAAATCCCCAAAACCCCACATTTGTCCGGGTACAAAAGTCTTGGAAAGATAACCAGTATGCTTATGGAGATCTCCTCAGCCTCATCCTAGTTCTTCTTGCCAGAGCAGGATCAGATCTGTCTGCACAACCCCAGAAGAGAATAGAGAAAGAGTCTGGAAGAAGAACAGGACAACCTCCTCTTGCTCTCCTAGAAAGCTGGAATAGAGAATAGAGAAGACCTGCTCTGCATGGAGGGGTCTATGGCTACATCTGTTCCAGTAAATTAAACATAGGATGATTTAGATCTGAAGAAAGCTCCAATTCTAAATTCCTCCTCAGATTAAAAGTTAGATCACATTGGTCAGGCCTGCATCATTGCTACAGTAAAGATCTTTTTACCTTATATCTAATTGCCTTGCATTTTTTCTCTGTGCATGAAATGTATCTGACAGTAAGACTAACTGTCACAGACTGCCATATCCAAGCTAGTAAATCCTCTTACCCTTCAAAATGGGGTGTCTGCTTCTGAATTGCCTTTTGCAAGTGGTCCTTGGCTGGTGCCAAGTCTTGAGCCATGGTCAAGAAGTCTTTGGGAGAGTACTAATAGGTTTGTTTCAAAATCTTGGTATAGACTGCTGTGACAATTTCACAGTATGACTAGTGCTCAAGAATGCTTCCTGAGACTGTTAAATTTGCCAGTGTAATCAGGCATCCAAGGAGGAGACCACAGCAGTAAGTGATCCCAAAGCCAAAAACAGGGAAAGGGGGAGAAGTGTTGAAGTACCACAGTCTCCTTCAGCTGTGGGATGAAGTCCTCCAGGCACAGACTCTTCTCCTTTCATTGTGAATATATTGGTTATTTCTCACAACTTCTGACAAAAGCAAACTTTTTATAACTGATCTGTGGGTGGCCAACTTGTATCATTGATATCAACAAAGAAGCAGAATGTTTCTTAATGTTACCGAGATCCATCCTTACTGATAGCTTTCAGAGTGTTATTTTACAGTCCTTCTGTATGGCACATATATATATAATTTACCTGGAACTCTAGCCATAGAATTTGACTTTCCTTACATGCGACTATTCTGTGTTCCTGAACAATTCGTCCGTATTCTGAAACGCCTAAAACCAACTCAAACACATGCTCTCATATGTCAGAGAGGTTGCCCACCACTGACTTATTCTCTGTCTCCAAAGTTAAAAGCATCAGCCCTGGAAAAAATAATTTTCCCTCTCAAAAAGAGAATTTTTTTGTCATCTTTTTTTGTTTGTTTGGTTACTCTTTTATTCATTCAGAGACTGCTGCCACCCTTTGGACTCCTTCTGGTTTGCTTTCAATTAAAATGAAAACCTCACCATCATTTCTGATCTCTTTGTTGTACTTTCTCTGAGCTCTGTTTTTTTGTGCTATCAAAATAACAGCCTACCAAGCAAAAAAGGACAGTGGTACCAATTCCCTGTGGCTAGTGCAAACAATTTGATTGCTATTAAATATCCATATATATTAATATCCTTGGAAGGAAGAAAATCCTCAAGGAAGAAAATTATGAAATAAAATTCTCACACTTCTTTTGCTCAGAAAGCAAGACTGATGGATCAGGTACTCATCTGGTGTAAATGGACATAGTCACAGGCTCATAATGGGAATTATCAGGCAATGTTTAGGTGGCTGGTATGAGTCAGTGCCTTTCTAAACTTCACATAGGTAGGTTTCACTTTCAAAACTCAAATGCATTTTCTTGCAGCAATGCTTGATGGCTATCATCAGAAGAAAAGCTGTTTCTGTGTAAAATGTATATAGAATGGACCACATAATTAGCAGGAAATTGTCGATCAGTTAAAATATCCTGATTTATTTATGGTTCTTCCAGAAAAAAAAGCCTGAGGAGCAAGCCATTATAAAAGTACTTGTTACAGACCTTCAGGTCATTGGATGCTTTAATCTCTATATGGTCAAATATCATAAAGAACACAACTCCTGAACCACAGTCAAGGAAGTTCCTGGTGGGTAGCTAACTGCTACTGACTTTTCCTACAGCACACAAATGTGTACCCTGAATGTCTCTAAACTGCCTCAAAAGTTCTCTTGTGACCCATGAAGCACAAGAAGTGCCTGACATTTTGGAGAATGGAGGATCAAAGGTAACCCAGTGACATTCTGAAACCTGACTTTTTTTTCATGTCAGTGGAACAAAATCTGTCTTCTCAGATAAAGGCATAAGGATTCATTCCAAGTGAAGGAATCAGCACGTTTTATTTGATTTCACAGGACTGCTAAATAGAGCAACCTTACGTTTCCAAATTAAAAATTGACACAAATAAAAAGAAAGAGATACAACTAAAACCAGCTAACAGAAGCTTCTCATCCCTTAAGCACGAATGCAAGTTAAGAAGGTGTATTTCTGTTGGTCTGACTCCTGAAGTGGTAATATTTCAGCACGCCTTCACTGAAGTTAGCAGAGTTATTGGTTTAGAATGCACAGTAATTTATTTATATTTGTGGCTCTCAAAGCCTTCTTATCTCTCACAAAAAACCCTGGGCTGCAAGAGGCATAGTGTACATGTTCACGACTGCTATGATCATTTAGTTTGACCTTCTATGACACAGTTTTTCTTGAAAGGCAAGTATCTGATCACACCGACTACATTTTATTTACTGAGCAAGTGAAGGGACCACATTTGTTTCCCAAGAAGTTGCTCTCAGTTGCAGAAAGTGAAAAACTGTGAGATCTTCAGATGGAAGTTGCTGTGCAGAAGCACAGATCATGTATTTATGAAGAAAAATGAATACAAGACAGGAATAGGTAAAGTTTGTCAAGTGTTTTTCTGACCCTAACGGCCTGCAAAGGCACTTCAGGTACCAGCTAAATGAAGGCTAAGGTGTGAAAGTCAAACACATCATATTAGGAAGCTGCTGGTTTCCTAATGAATCTTCTGCTTCTATAGCAGTCCAAAGAAGATTTATTCTGACTTGTAGACTCATATCATAAGCCCGTTTCCATTTGAGAGAAAGCATAAACCAACAGATTACCTAATCAAGACTAAAGCTCCCTAAGAAAGTGGAAAGCTTCAGTGAATCATGAAGTCGTTCCACCATTTGTGTCTGATAACTCAATACCTGTAATCTTTGCTTCACCAAACAATCATAAAGGTCATTTAGCTTCCTATTGCTTTTAAATCCTGAACATTTGCTCTGTGGAAAAATCTGTAGTAAAGCAGGCATTTGAGTGACATCTTTCGCCCAAATTCTCTGCCCATTTTCAATGTAGAGAGTGTTTGCAGGTGACTGGGTACCACAAGTGACTTCCGATGGAGAAGACTTCATATATAGAGAGATTTCCTGTTCTGTCCTGTTGAAAAGAAGTCTGGATTCCAAACTAAACACGTGTATTATGGTTGTTATCAATTTAATAGAATCTAGGTGAAAGTTAATTTGATGATCTCAGAGTCAGGAGCATGAGTCACAACCCACAACTGGCTCACTGCAGAGTGTACCCCCTTTTTGGAAGTCCCAGCTTCTAGATGAAGGATTTGGAAACATGGTTTGGTATAAGAATTTAGTATGCTCATTAATTAAAACTTTAATATTTTATCCTACCTGGTTAAAAAGTATCCCTCTTTCTTCAAACACCCACCTGACACTGAAAAAAAAAAAAAAATCTCACTATTCTCCCTGATGCTCTTTTTCTCCTTTTGTCTGTATGATTTTGAAAGCATAGTGGAGTAAATCTATCCAAAACCTCAGGTATTTGAAATATATGCTGAATCACAGTTGGTAATTATAGAAATAGAATAACTAGTCTAGAATCTCAAGGTAAGCTAGATACATTTGAATATTTTCTGATCAGGAATGCAGCTAAAGCACTTGGAATTAGTCTATTAAAGCTACTTTGCAAATTCTCCTGATATCACTTCACATTATTTCCCCTTAATTCTCTATCTTTCCAAAGAACATTTCAATATTGGGTCAGATTATGAATATTAAAGGCTCTCCAAAACCCACGCTAATTTTAAACTACAGGCACTGTGAATTGAAAATGACCTGAACTGTTTAAGCCTCATAGTGTATGTGACTCATCTGCTTCCAAAAAATCAGGTCATGAAATTTTCTGTGTTCACAACTCAAGTCCCTGAAATACCAAGTCAGTGTTACGATTCTCCACACTTTCTTTTCAGACATATTTTTAAAAGAGAATTTATAGCCTGAGAAAGACCTGTTATCAGAGAACCACAGTGCCCCAGAGACTAGAGACTTCTCTTCAAGCACTGGGTATGGTTTCCTGTGCACCACAATACTCTGCCTTGAACGTAACTGTTGCTGTTCTTCTCTCCTAGATCACCCCAAAGTATCGTATTATCATTTGTGACTACAGGGCAATGATTTTCAAGAATTCCTTTGCTGAGATTCAAGACAGAGATATCAGACAATGCCAGCAGAAGTCCGTATCCTGCAGAAAAAGTAATTATTGATGAGGATTAAACTAATGAGCCCGAGACTCATCAGGCTTTCCTTGTCAGAAGACATCTAGTCTACTAGACTACTACTACTGCTATCTAGTAGTAGTTACCACTGTAGCTACTACCTAGTTACATTTACATATACATATATCCCTAAACATATCAACAGAAATACGCAAACTTTGATAGAAGTCGACCATAAACCCTGACAAAATTCATTTTGTAATCCCAGCTCTCCTCATCTTCCTCTTCCTTAATGCAGAAGATGTTGTCACTATTTTTCACACAATGCAATAAAAGGTTTTGAACCTCAAATAAAGGTCTAAATAACCTATACAGCAACGTAGTGAGACATGGATTTTTTGCATAGAAAACTGTTGGATTGCTTAACTAAAACAGATGAGACAAACCACAGAAAACAGAAAAAATTGGACACAATGCACTTTTTGATTACTTTCCCTGCTGTGCTTATCCATAAAACTATGGACTGACACAGTATGGCTGGTGAAACATGGGGATAGGTTGACCAGCCTCGCCTAGAACTGCCCCCAAACCCTAAACTTCTTGAAGAGGCTGTTTCATCTGATCTAAGAAGCTTTTTTTAGGATCAGTTTTCTTACACTCTGGAGCTGCCTATTTCTCTCTATAATTCATAAAGGTGTTGTGCATTGGCCCAGGCTGGCAGCCAAGTACCCACGCAGCTGCTCCCTCAATCCCCACAGCAGAAAAAATAGGGAGAAAGAGAGTGAGAAAACCCATGGGTTGAGATAAAGGCAGGGAGAGCACTTACCAATTACTGTCACGGGCAAAACAGACTCGACTTGAGGGAATTAACATAATTTGTTGCCAATTAATATAAATATTTAATTACTGATTTGGGTATTGGGAAACAAAAACAGCAACAAAAAGAAAGAAACATTAAAACGCTTAGGAAAAACATTCTTCTGCCCCTTTTCCCAGACTCAGCTTCAGTCTTTCCCACCAGACTCCTCTCCTCCCACCTTGCCATCACAGCAGACTACTTTCAGTCCCTTCAGAGAGGACACGAGTGGTGCAGAGGGGCAGTTAGTCAGTGTTTCTCTCTATCGGTCCTTCCAATAGGGCAACAAAGTTGGTGAAGGATCTAGAAAACAAGTGTGATGAGGAGCGGCTGAGAGAACTGGGGCTGTTTAGCTTGGAGAAGAGGAGGCTGAGGGGAGACCTGATCGCTGTCTACAACTACCTGAAAGGAGGTTGTAGTGAAGCGGGTGTTGGACTCATCTCCCAAGAAACTAGCGATAGGATGAGAGGAAATGGCCTCAAGTTGCATCAGGGGAGGTTTAGACTGGACATCAGGAAGAATTTCTTTACCGAAAGAGTGGTCAAGCATTGGAACAGGCTGCCCAGAGAGGTGGTGGAGTCGTCAACCCTGGAGGCGTTCAAAAAAGGTGTAGACGTGGCACTCCAGGGCCTAGTTTAGGAGTCGTGGTGGTGTTAGTTGATAGTTGGACTTGATGATCTTAGAGGTCTTTTCCAACCTTAATGGTTCTATGATTCTATGATTCCTCTGCTCCAGGGTGGGTCCTCCATGAGCTACAGGGCATATCTGCTCCACCATGGAGTACCTCCTCCTCCTCCCATGATCTTGGTGTTCCCTCTGCTGTTCCTCACTCTTTCCCCCTTCCTCCTCCATCTGTGTTGCATTTTATGCCTTTTCTTAAATACACTTTCACAGAGGCACCACAAACTCGGCTGATGGGCTCAGCTGTGGCCTGCAGTGGGTCCACTGTTAAGCTGGCTGGAAAAGGCTGTACCTGGCACAGGGCAGCCCTTGACCTCTTCTCACAGAAGCCACCCCTGCAGCCCCTCTGCTACCAAAACCTTGGTGCATATACCCAATACAGAAGGAAACCTATGTAGTGAAAAGATCAGATGTTTTTTGGTGCTTAAATTAGTGCAAATCTTTTCCATCTCTACATTTTACCAGCTGCAACTTTACTGGATAAAGTGCTTTCTGGTCGCTATGGGCCCACAGACAACCAGCAAGGCTAAATGAGCACCCTGAATGAGCTGTTCTTGTAAATAATCCTTAAATGTTTTCAATAAAAATGAATTCAGGTAGAGAAGATCAGTGTTTTATGGTTGGAAGTACACAGTGGGTAGTTACCTCTGGAATAGGACTTTTCTGGTAGCCTAACATGTAGTGCGCAGACCTTTTTCTCCTGGGCTGTAAACATTTTGTATAAGTTTTAATTAACCCTTTCTTTGTTTGATCAGCTCAATAAACAAAAGGTCGTAAGTCTATTACAATTAGTTGGCCTTTTGCATGGCAGCACCTTTCCTAAGATCTCTATTAGCATTTAAATGAAGAAAGGTCAACTGCACACGTTATAGCTCAATTGTACAAAGCCAGCCAAATGATCAGGGCAAAAATACAATACTGCAATAAAAGCAAGAGTTAGGAAGCACGCTTGGAAGGTATGTTGGCCTAACCCATTTTAAAGAAAGGTGTAGAAGCAAGATGAAGAGTTACTTCTGAACTCAAATGTTTTATTCAGGTTGTTTTATTTGATTAGTGGTGAATTGCTTTCCTGTTTTCTCTTTTCATAAGGCCAAAAATCTGTTTGACTTTATATAAAACAGAATCTGAAGTTACTCCAGATTCATGTTTATCTACATAGAAGCAGAATTTGACCCATCAACTTTCTAAATCAAATCAAATTACGGACTTCTGTAACGTTAGAGGTTCAGTTTTTCACTCGGCTATTGAACCTGATGATCAATTTTAATCTCTGGCACAGGAGGTTCCCACTGTCCTTTTGCTGGATGGACAGTTCTGATGAAAAACTATTTCATATTTGTTCTTTTTTTCATATTTTTTCCATAACTTTTAAGGTGTCATTTCTGGCCAAAGTCAGAAGCAAGATACAATAAAAATGGAATTTCATTTGAAGTGTGATATTATTATAGTAGCATTACCATGACCTTCCCACACTTTCTTTAATCTGTGGAAATTTGCTGTAAAACACTGTATAAGAAGATGTCCTTGGTCAGTTGTGCATGTGTGGTATTGTACTTTTGTCTGAGTATCACAGGTGTACACACTCCAAATCTGTACACGCTCCAAATCTACACAACAGGTGCACATAGTCCTGATTTTGGCAAAGGCATCTTGAGAACAGATGAAAAGGAACCACTTAAAACAAAAAATATTTAACCTTTTCAGGACCAAGAATGTTACATGCCTCCCATTTTAATCCTGTCAGAGCATCTAATCATCCTGTACTGTGCCAGCACCTCAAGGGAAAGAGAAATACTTTAATTTCATAAAGCTTAAATTGCCTAAAATGGTTTGGGATTTCACTTTTTTTGAAATTTATACTTCTATGTATCCTTAGAAGAACCCCAAGTAATTGGTCCACCCAAAATCTTATTGTGAAACCAGCAATAGATCCATATTTTTCAGATTCTGACAGAAGAACCTATTCTGTTTGGGTTCCAAGAACACAGTGTGAGTGCTAATGTATTTAACACAAAGCAGAAAACAGTTTAAGGATGTGTTGTTGCTGAAAATAAAACATGTTTAAATTTATACATAACAGCAGTGTGGGGCCCCTTGGAGACAGAGTCAATGCTGTGTACAACTGTGGTAGCTCACAGAAGCCCACCCATGCTCAGCCATTGAAGAATTCCTCTCCCATACAGCCTCATGCCTCCTCTCTCTCTTCTTTTTTTGTTTTTCTTTTCCCTTTGCTGGTTACACCTCCCAGGTGGTGACAACTCCTGTGTGTTACTGTCATTTTTTCCACACAGTTCTCCTTTACACTCGGCCACACAGCCAACTCCTTGCAGTCTGATCCACCCTCTGCCATTCCCTCAAAGAAGTGATCACTTGTTCACTTGCAGACATCCTCCAGCTTCACTGCTGCTTTCCTCTGTAACCTATGCTCTCCCCCTTTCACAGTCCCTTTCTGTTACATGGAAAGGGACACCATTCCCAAAGGGTAGATCACACCATCCTAAAATGAGCAGTTAAGAAAGCTGGGAAGAATTGCATTTTTGGAGGTGTCTAATCCCTACATAAAGAGAACTTTGATGGTAGCCAAACTACACACTTAACTATCAGGTGAATAAATTTAACTCAGGTGATCCCATCAAATGTGTTTATTACTACTAAAGTTGAGAAAATAACTCTATTCTAAGGTTTCTTTAGAGCTGTATTTGCCCAAAGCATGGTGCTCAGTGGTGGTCCGATTCAAGATTCAGATTCTTAATAACATTTGAAATGCTGATAAAGCAATACATAGTGGAGTCATTTTTATTTTGAAGGGTGCATTAGCCAACCATGATTTTCTGAGATGCAATTTATTCTAATAAATAAAATTACTTTTATTGCGGTGCTTATCCTCACAATAGAAAGGTAATATAGCTACATTTAGACACGATTGCATGCAATCCTTTAACAAAGCATCCATTTAACTGCACATTCATCATTTTGGATGGGTCACAGTCATGTTTTATTTATTCCCTTCCCTGATTGGATAAGTGTGCCAAAAGACTGGGTCTCAAAATTTGTATTAAAATGAATATTTTTAAAAATATTTATGCACATAGCTTTAGGATTCTATTCCAGCCATAGTCAAACAAGGCCACTTGATATATTCATGAGAAAGCCAGTTTTACCTAATTGCAATAGGTGTGCAAAATTACAAATTAAAAGTACTTTTCCAGGGGGAATCTATCCACTTCTGGTTGGTTTCAGGAACAAATTTCTTCGAAAAATACTGTTTCTCCTATATGTATTAGATAGCTGTTCTATTTTTTCACCATGCTAATAACTAATGGCTTTGTAGACACATTCCTTTTACTTTTACTTTTACTTTTAGCCAGGCCTCACTGAGTTGATTGCTTGCAAAAAGTCCTCACTGATCTTTGGAAGAATCTGAAAGTGAAATAAATGCAGTAGTGTTGTCTAATGTGGTCACAGAATAAGGAAATGCTTGCCTTGTCCCTTTAGCTTCCCTCTTGGCTGCCAGTAATTGTACTGCTTGACTGTATCTAGCCTCCTAGTTTTTCTTTCTGTCCTTCTGGTGGACGAGTCTGAGGGATTTTTGCACGACTTCTTCACTGTCATCAGTATAGCAGTAATGAAAGAGTCTGAGACTGTGACAGAACTGCTTTAAACAGTGACAATTTCTTTTAGAAAAGACTTTAATTTTTTTGTTTCTTTTATCAACAATAAAGGGGTGGGGGGAAACAGCCTACCTTACATGAGTGATGGGATAAGCAGTAGAACAGGCAGTCAGTAGCTGATATGTTCCAAGCTTATTGTTATTCAGCTTACTCTGGTCTAATTTTCTCCTTGCAGCAAAGCTGAATGTCCCTCTTTCTTAGAGTATCAACTTAGAAACCAGCATGGTGATCTGGCAAGAAAATGGACTAGTTGACAGAGGATTGCATTAGCCTAGTGTGATTCCATTACAACTTTTCTGACACACGCGTTACAAAACACAGTTTCATTCTAAAAGATATGCTTTGCTTAGGTTTTTGCTTTGTGTTTGTTTTTTTCCCCAAAAGTCAGAAATGCTCTACCATGTGTTTTCATGCTCATTATTTTAAAGAAAAGTGTGAACGACTGTGTCTGAAGGTGTATGTATGTGTATGCGTGTACTCACCACGCTTGCTAGCTAAGCTCTATCCATATAAAACAAAATGACAACCAGGAGTACAAAACTCCATTCATTTGCTTGTCAGCCTGTGTACAAGACTGAGAGGAATTGCCTCTAATGATGCTTCCTTCCTTGTTAGTATTTAAAAGGGTAAAACCATCATGGAGGTCACTTTTGACAAACCTGTTTATTTTCCATTTTCCACAGCATTTGCTGAGCATCCTGCTCAGTTTGTGATTTCATTTATTTATTTATTTATTATTTTCTCTGCACTGCCCCCTCCTCTCCCTAGCCTTTTCCCCCTTTTTCCTCCTTTGAAGACTCTAATGACTAGAATCAACTAAAATGTCAACATTTGCAATTCCGGAGCTTCATTTAAGCAATAAAAATAATAATTAAAAGGGTAAAACCTTAGAGAGATTTCTTGATTTTATATGGTTTGCCAGAGATGATACACATTCAAAAAAGCCAGTAAAAGAATTAATTAGAAACAGCTAAAGCTCAACAAGCTATGCAAGTTAATGAAGCAGAGAGGGAAATGTCATCTTTGAGACCCAGAACTACATTGGCTTGGATAATATATACTCCTGCCTTACTCTCCTAACTAAAACTCTTTTAATCTCTACTCTAAAAAATCAATGCTAATGACACTGATTTACCAGGAAATGACAGGCGAATAATACCACAGGAGTTGCTCTTGTTTAATGGTAACTTAGTTCTGAAGAAGGACAGCAAGGATTTTATTTTGAAGTGTAGGTTTCATTATTGCAACTTACTTTCAACTTTATATTTTTTAATTTTCTCCTGTTTTCTTTTGTAGCTGATCTTGAATTGGAGCAAACCCTTCCTCGATTCCCTCTAAGAAACGGTAAACATCTTACAGATTCAGACCAGAAAAGTTCCATCTAGCCTACTGTCTTTGTTAAGTTTCTTTTGCTTTTTCTCTCCACCTCTTATTTGTTAAGCTGAAAGGTAAATGAAGAACAGCAAAAATTGCTGCATATAAGCAGCACTTACCAGCAGATCTTGCTCTCCAGGAGCTACCTATGTGTGTTCACATTTGCAGAATAACACATTGCATTGGAGGAGGAAGTCACAGAATCACAGAATGGTAGGAGTTGGAAGGGACCTCTGGAGATCATCTTGTCCAACCCCCCTGCTTGAGCAGGTTCACCCAGAGCAGGGTGCACAGGACCACGTCCAGGTGGGTTTTCAATATTTCCAGAGAAGGAGACTCCACAACCTCTCTGGGCAGCCTGTTCCAGTGCTCTGTC
>WAAD01028233.1:24055-46309 GCA_013389945.1 Fregata magnificens
TGCCACTGTGCCATCCAGTCCCCTACTCACACAACTACTGCAAATGGTATCATTTTGCAACTAATTTACTCGCTTAGTTTTGGCCATTAGTCATTCCCAATATCCTCAATCTGCAGGTAATTTTCCACATTATTAGTTACCCACCTGTCTTATTAAACTGGACTTTCTGAAACCCTGTGTGTCTACATTTTCTGCACCTTTAGATCAAGCAAATAATTGCCTGTACCTGGATGGAAGGATTTAATAGGAAGATTATAGTTGATTCCAAAAGTTAATAACTATAACATCTGGTTTCTCTTTTTAACATTTAAATGATAAATTCAGTGTTCGAGAAGAAAGGAGAAAAAAGTGAGAACACAGAAGAATGAAATCTTCTTATCATTTCTAGGACAGGTTAAATACAGATGGGCAGAAGGTAGGTTTTACTCTTTCCCACTTAATGTACCACTACCTTGACCCAAAGGGACCAATCTTTATCACATTAAGAGAAAGAATTTCTCAGTGCCGAGACAAGACTTGGCTTCTTTTTCACTAAAAATGCCAAGTGTGTTGCATTATGCAAAATCTTAGGTATCTTTCTCTGCTCTTTATGATAGACTATGGCTGTTCTGAGATGCCTCAACTCATTTCTATTCAGACTTCTATAAAACCATCTGCATGGGAAGAGTTTTAAATATTGCTGGGTAAAACTGGGAACATTATTTTCCAAATCATTTCAGAAGGGATGGGGGAAACAAGAGAGAAACAGAAAGAGAGAAAGAAGAAGGAAGAAGAATCTGGGGTCTGGCTGTCCAGTCCTGAGATGCTAAGGGCTGTGTTGGCAGCTCTCCATGGGCACAAGTGCTAAACCTATTTTGCATATAAATTGACACACTTAAAAAAGATGCACACATCTTTAGCAGATGCGTTTTCCTTGCTAGGCAAATAAAAACATGCTTGTTGCTTAAGTTCACCTGCAATGAAAACAAAATGCCCAAGAGCTATTCAAGAGGAATAACAGACTTGAGTTCCAGCCTGCATGACTCATTAGTCTTTATGGATTCAACGTCCAAATCTAAGTGTTGAAGGCCTGACGGCCCACCCTGGAGGGAGAGTACTTTCAAAAAGAGCTGAGTATCATAGGCACATTGTGGGCAGTGTAATTAACCTACCCAGGTGAAACTTTCCTTGGGGAGGCATT
This sequence comes from Fregata magnificens, assembly GCA_013389945.1. NCBI lineage: Eukaryota > Metazoa > Chordata > Aves > Suliformes > Fregatidae > Fregata > Fregata magnificens. The sequence goes on from WAAD01028233.1 coordinate 25,236, forward strand.
TACTCCTCAAGTCTTCAAGATTCGCTGAATATCGTAGCAGCAGAAATGGAGGAAGCTATCCTAGTCCTGTTGCTTCATCTGGGGTTAAACATAATGTGCCCTTCTTGTATGTTGTTTCAGAGGGTATGGATTCACCAAATTCAACTGGAAACACCTTCTCAGTAAACTCAGTAAACCCAGTAAACTCTGATATAGAAGAAAGATGCTCTCTCCTCAACTTGGACCTTTTCTTCCTTTCTGAAAGTTGGGATGGAGGTGTCTCCCTTACAGAAATCTGACTAGAGAAATCAATATGCATTATTCTTTCCCAGACCTACTATGTGGACTCTGTTGCTACTGAAGTGATACAGCTATGGCAGAAAGACTTCCTCAAGTCCATGCTAGCTGAAGGACTTGAAACCAAGCCTGTTCTTGCATCCATCCCCTGGTCAAAGAGTTTTCTTCATATACTGACATAGAACATAAAAATAGAGATAGTAACCACCGAAACCAACGATACTGTATTAATATATACTACAAGATGCATGAGCATCTTCTGGCCCAGCTGAAATTATGACAGAATGCTTGTCAACTTCAGCACCGAGGTTTCACCAACTAGCTGTCTTCACTCTGCTTCAGGCATTTCCCCACATGTTAATTTATGTGTAACTTCAATGTGCTATCAGTTGTGAAACAGCTACTTTGGATTTGAGCAACTGAAAACATAATTTCAGGAGACTGGTGTTACATCTCCAGCTCTGTCACCGGGGTGTTTCTGTGCTGGTTTTGACTCCATTCTTAGTTCTCACCTTACTCTACAGAAAGCCTAAACAAGTCTGTCCTATAGTGATGTTACGACACTATATGAAATCTTGATGTCATTTTAACCAACAGTAACATTCTTATTAATTCTTATTAATTCAGACAGTTTCAGCTAAACCTATCTTTAACAGGATTGCCAGAATGTGAGAATCTGTGGATTTATGTACTTTTGTCAGAAGTTGAAATATTTTGTTCCTTATACAAGCTGAAACTGGCTACCTGTAAAAGGTACATAAAGCTAATAATCTGTTTTATGAGTGTTTAGTGAGTACCGTGTAATTAATATTTCTGTATTTTTTTCAAGGAGGGAAAAAACATATAATTGCTATTGTTATTAATTTATATTTGCCTGGTACTCTAAGCCGTTTGGACTAGTGACTCTATAAACTTCCATGTTTTCCTTTCTCCCTCCCTCTGCCACCTGCCCTCCCCTCCCGCTTTTCTTTTTCCTTTCTAGGTAAAGTCCATGTGTAATTTTCTGTAATAAAACAAGTTCTTAAGCAGTAACCCTAAGTTGTGTAATCCTACAGCAATCAGCTGGAAAGTGTTTCAGTTACAGGATGCTGTCCTTAGTCTGAAAACTTGTCATAAAAAAGCAAATCCTACATATAAATTTCCAAAATAATAATGAAACATCCCCATTCTTTGCTCTGATTTGTATAATACTGTAGTCTACCCACTCATGCCTTTTGGAAATAAATGCTCAGCATGAAAGCTTTTCTGTGACCTCATCCAATCGCTGAAAGCAGCTAAAAACTAAACAAAAAATGCCATTTGGACAATGACATCGGGAAATCCAATTAACATTAAATTAGGCTGAGATTATACATCATAGACAATTAGGGTAGGGCTTTGAAAAGTACCTTACCTCTCCGATGCTTTCAAAGCTTTCAGTGTTAATATTCCAATAAAAATGCTATTTTTCCCCACAGGTTCCACAAAGAATGAATTTTTGATTACTCAATATGGTTGATCAGACCGAGGTTATTAGAGTTGGTTTTTTCCCCTCCAAACTTCAGCCATTTATTTCCCTCTCCTTCCCCTCTAAGAACTTCAACAAACCCTGCATTTACTCCCCCACCCTGCAAATGGCAAAAGAAAGTTACCTTTTATTTATGAGTGATCATTTTTTCCTGTCTATATTTTGACAAATAACATGGCAGAAAATGATTAAGGATCTCATTTTACAATGTGACTTGTATGTTATTTATTGTCAAAATAAAAGTCACTTTGTGAATTGAAGTTTTTAATCATTTTTCCCCTCTTTCAGGAAATGGTTTTGTCAAAAAGTGATGATATTTGAGACTGCTGGTTTTTCAAAGGCAGGTATGATCCCTGTAAAGAGTTTATCACTAATTATTTCACTGTACTGTAATTATATGTATAATTTATTATTTATTTATTTTCTATTTAAATACTCTTTGTTTCCCCCATATTGTTAATAGGAATATTACAGTGCCCTGACTAGCTCCCCCACACAAAAAAAGATAAGATATTCAAACTCCTTTGAAAATATTTTCCCTTTCTTCTTTTAGGAACATATTATATGAAATACTCAATTCAATTTAGCAACAAACATCATGAAGACTCTAATTTCTTTGTAAATCAGACTGTAAAGCATTTCTGTTTTCAAACCTCTCCTTGGAAATCACTGTTTCTTTGTCCCAGCTTCACATTTGCAAGTGAATTATACGTTTTCCATCTCCATGTTACGTCCCACCTAACTTTAGCCACTTTCTAGGAAGTTAAAAATAAATTTTATCAGTACCCCCCTGTATTAAATAAAGACAGACAAAGACTTCCAGAAGATGATCCAGGACTTATCGGGTTAAGTCAACTTTGGTTGTTCATTGAATGCACAGGTCTCCATCAGCTGATTATGAAAAAATATAAATGAACAGCTCTTTGATAAAAGTGTGTTAAATGCTCAAGCTCAGATACAAGTGCATAACTTTGTTCGGATACACCTACGCATGCTCATCAAAGTGTTTCTCAGACAAGTGTCTCAGACAAGTATTTGCAAGAACTTTGCAAATGCCCATTAACTCATCACAGCTCTACGTGGGATACTAGGAAGTGCTGCGGTGAGTTTGTAATTATAGCAAATGAGGCCCAATATGACAGTAACATAATGAGGGGTCAAGAAAAAGTCCTGGATCTCAGCTTTATCCAGGTATCTATAAGCTACCTCTGTGCATAATACTGAGAGAAGAGTGGGAGCTAAACAGGCAAAACAGTGTGTCCTATTATGCTCTGTATTGTTGTTATTTAATGCTTAACACCAATGTATTTTAATGTAAGTTACTGCAGAGGGAAATAATGTCAGAAGTAATAGTATTTTCTCGCTATTCATGTGGCATTATAGTCAGACGTCCCCACATGGACTACAGGGTCTGTAGTTTCAAGCACTGTGCAAAAATTTCTGCCAGTTTTACCAATACAGCTACTGTGACACTGGTGCAAGTACCATATTGGTACTTACTCTTACACTCTTCCACTTACTCTGTCAAAGCTGGGCTTCTGATTTCTCATTTAGTTTAAACACTAGAACATAAAAAAATCACTTTTTATCCCTTAGTACAAATATTTTGATGGCATATCCGTTCATTCAGCATGGCCTAGCTGACAATATCCTTTCCCCATAGAGATGAGGAGAGGCTGATTCAGTGGGAACGGCTCAGACAAGTGAATGCTTGATGGGCTGAATCAAGGAGCTGAGCTGCTCTTCTCACCATACACATGCAGGTGTTGCAGGAGTTGAGAATGGCCCCTAACAACGCAAGCAGGCAGTGGCAGTTGTTTTGACAGGGGAGTCATGAGAATCAGCAGCTGCTGGTAATGGATAATTTAGCTTAAAGAGGAGTCCCAAAACATAAATTTGATTTCCCATCCCTGTCCCCTATCCTTTAAACTCCCATCTGGTATTGTTTCCAAAGAAAGGACCTGCAAATGAAAAAAAAAAGGCATATTAGTGGCAAGGAGACGACTCGGAGCTTTTGATTCTCAGATGAGTATCAACTGCAAAAATCACAATGCAAACTCCTTCTAATTTGCTGCACACCTTATTTTTCCCAGTCATGGAGATATGCGTCTCAATGGAGGAAAAAGCTGGGTTGAGGTGTTGTTCTAAAAAAGGCATCTTGCCAGTGTTTCTACTCAGGGCAAATTGTTTGGATTATTCAGAGAATGGGCTGGTGCTGATGGTACCACATTGCACCTTTTGCACTAATTTTTCCTAACTGGTCATTAATCAGACTTTATCTTATCTTGTCTTATCTTATTTTAACATTCAATCTCAGTAGCTACAGACATAATTTCCCTCCTCAGTGCTGGGCAGTTCTTACTTGCTTCAGCCTGTGATCATGTCAGCCTCGAGAGGAAAGAGGTACATGTGTAGGTCACAAAGATCAGAAAAGAAAGAGTTTAGGCAGCAAAACCTTGATGCAAAACATCTAAGGAGGGACAATTTGAAATTGTCATGCGGGACTCCGAACGCGAGTGTGTTAACTAGCAGCTCACAGGCTTTGCCTATTCCTCTGCTGCTGCCCCAGTTTTCCAGGATTGGCACAAGGAAGCTCTCAAAACTGTCAAACTAGCACATTTGATGAGTCCAGGTTCTTTTCAACCCCTATGGCAACATCTTTTTTTCATGCAGTAAAAGCTTGTTACCTGTTCACAAACATAGTCCCGCTTCAAAGCTCCCTGCTCTGTTTCCACTGCTGATTTCTGTATATTCCCAATTATTCAGCATCAAACCCAGAAACTCCTGGACTGCTGGACTCCTGAGGTTTTCTTTTTTTTCCTTTTTTTTCTTTTCTTCCCCCCCGCCCCTGCGAAGGTCCTAAGCTTAACATTTCCCCTCTGTCATTCTGCTTTATGAGAACAAAAGCAAAAGGAGTAAGATTGTTTAGCTGGATCTAACACACAGTAAACAATTCAAGTAAGGAAACAGACAGTTGAAGACCCTCTCCACGGGTCTGTGGAACTCAAATAATGTTGATTTAATAAAACATATCAGCAGCTCGGCAAGACAGTACATAATGAAGCACAGTGCCAGCCAGGTAAGATCATGTACAGAAGCACAAGCTATGAGAGCACAGCACAGATGTCACCAGCTCTGTAAGACATTTACAGACATAACACAGGACATGACAAAATACACATTTACATGGCATGAACTGAAACTGTGCTGTGTGCCAGTGTGGACATGGTGTAATAACAGGTTCCTATCCTTTTTTTTCAGGTCATCCAATCTGATGTGATTTGATCTGACCAGCTATTGTGCCTTGCTTTTGGTCCCTGAGCAAGAGAGCTGTGCATGGAAAGTTATGGGACTGCTGGGGAAATAATAAAATATGCAAAAGGTACAACAAAGTATGCAGAAGGAGTCATAAAATAATTTATTTGGGAGCAAAGCAGCTTTGTCCATGATGAAATTAGTCCACTATATTCACTGCGGTGTCACTAAGCAGAAGCTCTCTGTTGTGTCCCGCTGCACAACAGAGGGTGATATTCCATTTGGAGAACATTTAGATCATCTAAACTGGAAGGACATTGCCAGGAGTTGTAAAGTGCAAAGCCAGGAAATAGGGGAGGCAGATTTTTTGCTTATTTTTGTTAAAATTGTTGTTGCTGTTTTACTATATGTGCTGCTTTCCTTGTACTCAGCCATTTGTTGTACTTGTGCTATGACATGGCTAAGTCTCTAATCTCAGGCTTTGGGTAAAATTGGGTCGAGAGGAAACTTCAGCCATTGGTAATAAGTTGTGTAAGGTCTTATGCAAGTCTGGACCACAGAGAAGATATTGTCTGTACAAGGAAGATAGCTGAATTTTGAACTTTCTTGTTTGGTTCAGGAACCTCAGCCTGGCTACAGTGCTGCCCATATGGGACATATAAAGCCTAGGCTCATATTTCTGCTCTGAATTTCCAGTTTAATTCCATCTTCATTACCCACACCTTTTCTTATTTTCAAAAGATAACACAGAACTTTGTGCAGGATGCTGGATGCTAACGAGAAATATCACCGTCTGGGTTTTTGTTTCCATCTACATTAAGTTTTCTTCACTGTTATGAGATTTCCTACTGCGTGATAGGAACCAGAAAACCAGAACTCTTTTCAGGTAAGTACTGACACCAGCCACACAAAAGAGGACCTTCCCAGAGCCATTCATAATCTGAAAGGCTAGATACATTGCTCTCTTATTGCTCATTACAACTACCTGAAAGGAGGTTGTAGCGAGGTGGGTGTCGGTCTCTTTTCCCCAAATAACAAATTATAAGATGAGAGGAAACGGCCTCAAGTTGCGCCAGGGGAGGTTTAGATTGGATATTAAGAAAAAATGTCCTCACTGAAGGGATTATCAAACACTGGAACAGCCTGCCCAGGGAAGTGGTTGAGTCACCATCCCTGGAGGTATTTAAAAGACGTGTAGATGTGGCACTTAGGGACACGGTTTAGTGGTGGACTTGGCAGGTCCACCTGTCAACCAAACCACCAGGTTTACGGTTGGACTCAATGATCTTAAAGGTCTTTTCCCACCTAAATGATTCTATGATTCTATACCACAAAGGCTAAACACTCTTTCATGAGGGTTTTTTGATGGTTTAGGAAGTATATGTCTAGATGCAAAATCGTTTAAAATGCAAGGTCCTTTTCTACACATTCCTGTGTGACCTTCTTAAATCTCAGCCATCCAAAGCAGTCTTGAAGCACCAAATATTATTATCTGAGCAGGAGGCGTTGGAAGAGCCTTCACATCAGCCATGCCAGGTGAGCAAGTACAGAGAAACCAGAGAACACTAATTTGAAGTGCTGATGGTAAAACATCGTTCTCTCCCTGAGCAAAGCACCATGCTTTTTATTTGAAGGCAGTTGCAAGAGAGACATTGTACATGGATCAAAATTCAGACAGTTTCTGAATATTGACGTGTGACGTGCCTGCTGGAGACAATGGCTAAGCTACACAAAGAGCGACGGTAGGTACCTGGTTGTCTGAGGACAGTAGCAAGGAAACTGTCTTGCATTAGGCTGAGATTTGCAGGAGTTAAGTGCTGATTTTCAGAGCATGACTATAATTCAGCTTCAAATAATGTGATAAGACAAGCAAAGGCAGAAAACTCTGCTAAACTCTCTGACAAGGGAACAGAAAATCCTCCACAGTTACAGAGACTCTAAGGACTTCTCTCATTTGTAATTAACTTCTTCCGTATAAACCCAGCCTGACCTTGTCAGTACAGTATTGTCCAGATCTTTCATGTGTCATATGGTATATGGCTTGATAGCATAGCTTGTGTGTCTATGTCAGTGAGTGTCTGGGGCCTGGGATTTTTTTATTGTTTTTTTCCCTCCACTTTATGATTTCAATGGCTAAAAGAAAAGCAGTAAGATTGTGGATATCAAAAAATGTCTTAAAGTTTTTGCAAGAGTATTAAAGGTTGGGAAAGTACAGTTATAAGATGGAATGAGGAAAAAAAATAAAAAGAAAATTAAAATTTCTCAACTAAGGTATCAAGACCTTTAAGGTCAGGTAGAGAAAATGTGTTTTCCCTACTTTCCTAGTAATCAGATGCAAACTGTCTTTGATTGCACTTTTAGTTTAAAGGCAAATTAATGACAAAAAAGAACTGTTTGGATTTTTTTATTTGTTATTTTGTTTTTAATTATAGAGACTGAGAGCACTGAGAGGTTTTAGGTTTGTTTGCTTGTCTCTTAGTTTGCTTTTAAAGTGATTAAATGTGATTGAAGACTCAAAGGTTTAAGTATAAGTCCAAAACCTAGTGAATTGTGTATATGGAAGACTAATGTAAAGTAAAATAGAGGATGATTACACAGATTGCTTTGTATTGAGGATCAAATTCATCCCCTGTAACACTGACATCTCAGTGGGGTATCATAATTTAGCTGTGCTGCTTTATGGTGACAACAAAGTTCAACTACTGTACCAACGCTCAGTATTAGACCAAGTCTCACACATGAACGAAGCTGAAGGTTTCCAATTTCGCTGTCAAACACACAAGCTCATTGCATGGCTTACTCTTTTCCTGGCCTTGAAGTTCAGAACAAGAATTTCACTTTCTTTTACTAAGACAACACTCAACTGATCACAACATTTTAATTGCATGTTTGTGTACATGTGTGTTCGTGTTTATTCGTCGTGGGCATATATATGCATACACTGTGTGTAGGAATTTGTGTATATGGATTTCCACAATATGCTGTTTCCTCTTGAAGTGATGTTGTGATGAGGATCTTCCAGAAACTGTGTTTGCTGCAGTGGCCAGTTTTTAGAATTAAATATGGCATCTAGATGAAATGGAGAAGGTGTTCAAGTGCCTTTCAAAATCCATTCTTTCTGGGACCCTGATGAAATTATCTTTATACTTGTTGAGAATTGAGTAAGGTTTCCCCAAGATTCAGTAAACTTGCCTAGTGGTCAATTTTAAATTAATAAGGTCTTCCTTTTGGATCTGGAGTTATTAAAAAAAGAGAAAAAAAAAAATCTGTGAAAATCCCCACCCATCTCCACAAAACTTTCAAAGACATAAGCTTGTTTCAGAAGATTGCAAAGAATGTTATGGCGTGCACACACACACACACACACAAAAAAGTAATGTTCTGAATCTCCTAAAAATTATACAAAGATGACTTAAAAAACTCCAGCTTGTCAGTTTTCAAAAGTTCTGCTAAACCCCTGACACAGAAATTCAGATATATGTTAATTTATGCATTTATTTGCCATCTCCCCAAGGGAAAATGTATTAAGAGCTGGACATTTTACTACATATTTGCATTGTGCGAAATAAGCCAGGATAAGTGCAGAAGTGGAGGAAACAGGAATAGAAAAGAAAACTCTATGTAAGAGGAGAGACTTTCTCTATGCCAAAGTTTAAATACTTATCCTTTTCTTTGTTTTTTTTTTCAGTTTTTATTCTCTTTACCTCTACCTTCACTGAGCCCTGAGCCATGAAATTTATCCTAGGCTTTATATATGCCATGAAAACTTTGCATATAAAATGTACATCTAGTGCTTCTCAGAAGGGAACAGAAAGTCACCATCTTAAGTAAAAACCAAGAATAAGCTTTACACCTCCTAGATTTGCACAGTAAGTTCAAATGACAGCTAAAAAGCTGGACAAGTGATAAGAGCACTACAGAAAACCTAAGATCATGTGGCTGTGGATGGGGTTATAAAAACACTTAGAGTTCTCTTCTGTGGCTGTTAGTTTGAGCAGTCCTGAGGGTATCAGCTGAGGCAAAACTTTGACTGCTCCTGTAGGACTATTGAAATAAATGACATTTCCTACAACGCTTGAATCCTATTCCATAAAATGCCCCTGCATCGGAGTTAGCGATGGTCTGTGCTTGCTGTGTTCCTGCTAGCAAACCACGGGGGTGGAGGAGCAGCTCGTTCATCTGCTTTGCATTGATCAACGCGTGTCTGGTCAAGTGCAGGGAGATCCACGTAATGTGAGGGGAACTTCATATCCATGCTTCTTTTCTGGATCTCCTTCCTGCTTACTTCTGTGGCATCCTACTCCTGCACTCTGTTACCTCCTTGCTTTATAGTAATGTCCCACACTAGCAGTGGAGGCTGAATTAATGTATCCAATCTACAGGAGCCCTAAGAAGCTTCATACAAAAACATCTTCAGGTTCTTTCACAAAAAAAACCCCAAACACCAAAAACCAAAAAACCAAAATCACAAAAACCCCCAAATTTGTGGATTTTAATGTTTTATTTAAGAAGTTACAAAGCAACCTGCACATGACACCCCAAGCGCTAACAAACTTACTTGCTTTATCTGGACAATTTGCTGTCTACAAGTCAGGTCTTGAATTCCCCAAGAAGCCATTCTTCTCTGTCTCTTTTCTGTACATATCCTTGAACTGATCAGCCACATCAGCAGCGTTAGGTATGAAATAAGAAGCCTGACCTTTGGAATTGGCTCTCCCGACTGATCAGCTCAGCACTGATGTGCCTGGCACATTTTGACAGCGCTGGGAGTTGCACATGGGAGTTGCACATGTCTAGATGGGAAAATATTTTAGTGAGAGGAAAATTCTATAGAGAGGGGCATGGTGCAGGGAGAATTTAGCTGAACAGAGAGCTACAGTTTGGCTGGTTATCTTCCGGCCATCCTGTGGTGCATAAAATCAGGTTACCCCTCAGTATTGAATTGCCTATGCATTCACTGAGTTCACAGTCAAGGAAAAGAATGTCCTATAGATATGAAAACAATTAGGATATGAACTATGTGGAGCTTCTGACCAACACCAAAGACCAGAAGACCAGAAATGTCAGCATATGGTCAACTCCCACTGTCCCAATTTCTTTGAAGGTAGGATCCAAGGCTGTGCAAAAGATTCTTCCTTAAAAGATAATTTCTTTTTGATAAGGCTTTGGGTGTCTGAAGTTTATTGTGATGATTTGAGTCCTTGGTACCAATTACGCTTCCTGAGACACTGTTTCTTGTACATTTGTGCGTTAACGCACAACTGTATCTGAGCATTTTGTCATGGTTTCTTCACCCAGACCATTGCTAAGAGTTCTTTTCCCCGCTTGCAGCAGCAAATCTATGGTTTTCAGTGGCTCCGTTGTCTTTAGGAAGCACGTGACAAGTGTCTGTGAGTTTTAAAGGTAAATCTGGGACTGCCAGAAAACAGAACCAACAAATGAGGGATCAGAAATCTAAAATCTGTGTGTGGCTTACAATTCACACTGGCTCCTACAGACCTCCCCTACATCCTGTGAGACTGGTGAGGACCTGATTCCCTCACACATTCATATTCTCTCTGAATGACCTAAGAAGACAGTTATCTTTTTAGCTGCAATTGCGAACACCCCCACACATCTTTCACAAAGGAGAGGCTGCCCAGAGCTCTTGCGGTGTGTTTCTCTCACAATTTTTTCTGTTTACAATCACGTCTAGCTTATGTTCTTTGAGTTTATCTGGACACCCGTGGGAGGCCAAACAAGGGCTGAGGGATGCAATCACACATTCTCAAGCTTCAAGGGCCCCACGTGCCTTTTGTCATAGGTTGCTGCTCCTCTGGTAGAAGGACAGAGCTGCATCCCCTTTTACCATGGTTAATGGCACCTCCTTTCCCTGGATGTGCTACGCTATCCTTGCTGTGGGTACAAAACCCCAGGGTTCATTCACACTCTCTATGCAGTGTAAAGCATTAGCTTCAGGAATATGGAAAATGACAGAAAATGGCAGGAACATTGGGATCACCTCCCAGGCCAGGAGCATGCTGTAACATTTCTATCACCACCCACTGCCCCATGAGAGCAGTGGAGCTGTGTGCGATGTGGTCAGAGCGCCGAGTGTGGTGCTGCGCAGCAGCAGTTCCAGCAGGAAGGGTGATAACCTGTAAGTTGGTAAAGTTTGCTGTAAAATGACATTATAACCCCTTTGACGAGGAAAAGGCTTTTGCTTAAGTAATGACATCAATCTTAAATAGATCTGACAATAATACTTGCCATCGGTGAAGCTTAAAGAGCTTTCTGTGAGAAGCTGGGATCAGCGGTCTGATGTGAAGTGCCTTTCCCAGCTCAGCAGCAGAACCCGGAACAGAATTAAAGTCCTCTGAATTACACCACATCTTTCTTTGGGCGGTACTAGTGTGTCCCTCTCTAAAGTGTCGCACTCCTTCACCTTGATCTATGTGTGATCATATCCCTAAAACAAAGAAAAGCCATGTGACAAATGTTTGTGGGAAGAGCCTGTTCAAATGCTGCCAGCACATCCTGGCATGGTTGATTACCATATGCATACTGCTTGTCAGACAGCAAAGAAGGACTTTCTTGCAGTTAAGGTACGTGACACAGATAAAGTCAGATTAAAATTGCACCTCTGCTACCAATCTCCTTTCTGATGCTGGGCATGGCTGTTAATTTATCAGACCTACTAACCATACAACAGGGAAAACATCTTGCAACCCCGGTGAAAAGAGCTATTTAAAACAGCAGATGATACAAACAAATGCAGATTACAAATGACTTTTGCTTATATGGAACAATGTGATCATTTCAGAAGAGCAAATATCAGAACTTTCTCTTTTCTTTTGCTAGTCAAACAATTTAATATTTTCCAAAATTTCCTGTCTCAAATCAAACTGCAAATGTAGACAAAGTTTTTGTTGGACTGTGGGTGAAGATGATGTTAACATTTATGGGAAGAAAAGGAACAGTTTTGCCTACTTGTCCTCGTTTCAGCTGGGATAGAGTTAATTTTCCTCCTAGTAGCTGGTATAGTGCTGTGTTTTGGATTTAGCGTGAGAATAATGTAATAACACACTGATGTTTTAGTTGTTGCTAAGCAGTGTTTATACTAAGTCAAGAACTTTTCAGCTTCCCATACTCTGCCAGGGAGGAGGTGCACAAGAAGCTGGGAGGGAGCATAGACAGGACAGCTGACCCAAACTGGCTAAAGTGATATTCCATACCATGTGATCTCACGCTCAGTATATAAAGTGGGGGGAGTTGGCAGCGGGGCAGTGATCGCTGCTTGGGGACGGGCTGGACGTCGGTCAGCGGGTGGTGGGTGGTTGCATCACTTGTTTTTCCTGGCTTTTATTCCTCTTTTTCACTCTCTTATTGTTTTCCTTTTCGTTACAATTATTTTTATTATTATTATCATTATTATTATTATTATATTTCAATTATTAAACTGTTCTTATCTCAACCCACAAGTTTTCTTACTTTTGTTCTTCCAATTCTCTCCCCCATCCCACTGGGGGTGGGGGAGGGTGAGCGAGCGGCTGTGCGGTGCTTAGCTGCCAGACAAGCTTAAACCATGACACTACTGTACAAAAACTGGTCAGGTATCTTCACTGTTTCCTTTTGCAATCTGCTGAAATGTGACAGCTCTGAACAAGCTCAGCAGCAAGCACAGACATGGACAAACTCAGTGAAAAGCTACTTCAGCTAGGCTGTTTAAAGATATAGCAAGTTCATAAAGGATGCCAATCTGAAACACCCCATAACTTCATGGCTTGAGTTACAAGAGGCTGTAGACATCATGTTAAAATTTTTTAGCTGTGACAAACTGGCTGCTTTTCTGGCAAAGACAAAAGGAGGAACAGATTTGCAGGGAATTAAAACTAATTTGGGACACAATAAATCTTCCTTTCTGTGTTCCTTGTCTGCATCCTTTATGTCTGGTGGGATTAAATGTGAGGAACCCTTTCATACAGGTAAGACGAGACTGTGCTCTTAGTGTGTACCCCACAGGGATCATGCAGCAGAAAGCAGTGGCACACCCTCTGCCTGGCCTCGTGGCCACCCAGTGTTGTGACCAACCATCCTAATATGTGTGTTGTGGTACTGGACTGCTCTGTGCTGCCTTCAAATGCAGAAAGTGTTCACATCTGTACAACGTGAGCTCTAAACGTTTCTGTAGCTGTTGGTAGCTTACCATCAATGCCTGTGTCCGATGAGCCATACATCCGTCTGTATGGTGCAATGTTTGTAAGCGTGGGTGGGAGTATTTCTGTGAATCTGGCATTGTGTGCATGTGTTTCTCTAGTAGTGTGGATGTTTCTATACATCTGCATCTGATGGAGGAGTGCTTCTGGACCTCTGTGAAGAGGAGAAGAATTTAAAATGTTATGGGACATTTGTGCAAAATAAGAGCCGGGATTGTCTGCTCATCTATGTGTAAAAGTGTTTCTTTGCTTCTGTCTGTGTAGCAAGGAGGGAGTTGGGTACTTGTCAGTACTCCTGTTTGTGTCTGTATGTCCCTCTCACTGATAATGAAGGGCCTTCAATAAGCTATGATAAGCTCTTCTATTCCCATTCTTCAGTTTTGTATTCCCCTGACTTTTCCAGGTGTTCATTGGAAACTTGCATCAGGGATTTTATAATATTTAGAGCTGTCAGAATTCCTCTACCCTCTCCTCTCTGAGGCCAGGCAATTGTATGTGAAGCATGAAAATAAGGTGAGAAGGTCACTGTTTCCTTCCATGTTCTCCGACGGTAGTTTTCTTCTCCCTGTCCTCTTTATTTTCCCCTCCCTTACACTGCTCTTTCTACCCTGGAACTTTTTTGCACTACCAAATACACCTAGATTCAAGGTTTTCTGCAGGTCTCAACTTTAGCAGAACCTTAGAAATCGTGCTTCAGAAAGGATATTTTCTGTAAACACATCTCACTGGAGTTGTAACTTAGAGCTTGCTAATAGATCCACATTGTCTATATCTAGGTTCATATTATCTATAGGTTAAGGATCCAGACCACTTCCTTGTTCTCAGATCTTGTTCATTCACAAAGTAAACCTGGGTATGCACACCGGATAGAAGATCTGATGTCCTTCAACAAGATTGTGACCTGGACAGTTAGAAGACCAGGATCCTGAGGCACTTCACAATACACCCCGAGAGGTACCTCTGGACACAGCAACAGAAATTATACCTTAAATATTAACAAGGCAGCCGATGATAGTTTTTCCATGTTTTGCCATAAAGCCCATATGTGCCTAGAAAAAAATGCTTCTGCTTGGAGCTAGGGCTTCCAAAAGGCACAAACCAACTAGGGAGGGATGAGACAGGGTGAAGAGAAAAGCAGCCGAGTCCCCACTGATATCACCATGCCAAACCTGCAGAAAACAGGTGTGTGGCACTCACAGGGAGTGGTGGTGGTCACCCTCAGCAGCCTCATCTGCTGTTTCAGCTCCTCGTCTCTCCCCATGGACAACCAGAGAAGCACCAGGGCTGCCCAGCACCTCATTGCCCCGTGCTTGCTCTCCTGACCTCCCTCTCCTTTCCCTCCTGCAGGAGCGGTTGGAAACTGGATGCTCCTCCAGGACTTGCTGCAAAGCCTTGAGCCTGTGTGAAATAGTCCTCCAGAGTGTTTAACGCCTAAATCTTTGCCTGAACACCAAACTCAAGCTAATTCCAGAAGAGGCTGTGGCTAAAGGCAGAGATTAATCATCTGAACAACAAAATATGGAAACTAGGGAAAATCCAGCATCCAGCTGTTAATTCCCTGAAAGTGGAACTGTACTCATTCAGGAGCTGGGAACTCTGAGTCCTACGAGAAGAATTAAGCTATCTAGACCTAACTAAGAGAAACTAAGATCAAAATATTACACTACAGACTGAGAAAGCAGGAAAATGAAGGTGACCTCCAAGTCCTGCTGAAGAAATTGTACAATCAGATGGCATTTTCCCTCCCTTCATCAACTATTCAAAACTGTTTACCAAATATATGTATTTTCTCCGATAAAACCATGGTGTGAATTTAGCTTGTGAGCAGATGGTTGTAAGTACATAAAATTTAAAATCTGAAATTCAAGATGGTGTGAGCAGACACATAAATCATATGATATGTTTTTCTGATTGGATGAGCAAACCACAACTCTTAAAACCAGACTTCCATTGCAAATAGCAGCATTTTGTGAAATTCACCTTCTGTTAGCATTTTTTAATAGTTGTCTAAAATTAGCTGTTCCCAGGAACATCCCAGCCAGCAAACTCATTAACTAAAATAACTGCAGAAAACAAACACAGAGTGGGGGCTAACCTAGTCACTGAGAACTTGTTTTAAAAATTCAAGTAAATATTAGTAGAGCATTTAAAAGAACAGTTTGCCCAGCTCTGTCAAAAGTTCATATGTGCTACAATTGTGCAGGGAAAATAAAATAAATAACCTCCCCTTCCCCAAATCTTCTCAATGTAGAGAAAACAGAACTGAGGAAAGCATAGCCTCATGAATAACATTG
The DNA here is from genome assembly GCA_013389945.1 of Fregata magnificens. Taxonomy (NCBI): domain Eukaryota; kingdom Metazoa; phylum Chordata; class Aves; order Suliformes; family Fregatidae; genus Fregata; species Fregata magnificens. Next base: position 40,763 of record WAAD01028233.1, read on the forward strand.
GCAAGTCAAATAACGAAATGTACATTCTTCTCACATAAAACCACGCTCACAAAAACTTCAGCTTTGTGCAAATAACATTGAAAATATTGATGCCTCTGGAGAGCTAGCTGGGTTATTATCTTGAACTTCAGACACTCACCTGATACCTTGTACCAAATGTTATCTGACTGGAGAAACAAGACCAAACCCAAATTTCTGCTCTCTTATGCTCCCCTCTCTCCCCCCCCAGCCCTGCACTACTTTGTCACTCTCTTACAGAGGCTCATGAAGCTCTTCTCCCATTAAAACACAGCAAACTTTGTGTATAACTATTGCAGATGGCTGGGACATTTTCATCTGTATAGGTTTGATCAGAAAATACACCCTCATTAAATCTATCTTCTCTCGCTAAGCTATAGTAGTCTGAATAGAGCTTCCACCAGGAAATTATATTTTAATGTAAAGGTTTGTGGTTAAGGCAGGGACTGTGATGTAAGAGATCTGGGTTCAGAATCTGGATTTTGATAGTTTAGCAATTATTTGTAGACCACGACGTTGACAGAATTTTGTTGTTTAGGTATTATAATAAGAATATCACACAGATTATATTTACCTCTGAGGTTAAAGAAACAAATCCCATTTAATGTTTTCTAAGGTGTTTGGTGAAGTAGAATTCAAGACACTACTGTTTATGGGGACATTTCTTATATCACTCCTCTGCTTTTAGAAAAATTAATTCGGTGTGGGGCAAAACACACTAATATTTTCTGGAAGGGACATTTCTGTCTCTCTAAAAGTGAACCGAGAAAACCTTTGGCAGACCCTGGAGTCCTTTCAGCAGGTCTCCATCTTTCTCCAGGAACTGGTTGCACTCATATAAAACAAGGAAATAAAGCAGCTTCTCTCCAGGTTAGAGAAGAGGTAAGAACCCAGAAAGCCAACCGTATCCTGGGCTGCATCCAAAGAAGCATGACCAGCAGGTAGAGGGAGGTGATTCTCCCCCTATAGTCCGCTCTCGTGAGACCCCACCTGGAGCACTGCGTTCAGCTCTGGGGTCCCCAACACAAGAAGGACATGGACCTGTTGGACCAAGTCCAGAGGAAGGCCACAAAGATGCTCAGAGATCTGGAACACTTCTCCTATGAAGACAGGTTGAGAGTTGGGGTTGTTCAGCCTGGAGAAGAGAAGGCTCCAGGGAGACCGTATAGCAGCCTTCCAGTACCTGAAGGAGGCCTACAAGAAATCTGGAGAGGGACTTTTTACAAGGGCATGTAGTGACAGGACAAGGGGTAACGGCTATAAACTGAAAGAGGGTAGATTTAGATGAGATCTAAGGAAGAAATTCGTCACTATGAGGGTGGTGAGGCACTGGAACAGGTTGCCCAGAGAAGTTGTGAATGCCCCATCCCTGGAAGTGTTCAAGGCCACATTGGATGGGGCTTTGAGCAACCTGGTCTAGCACAGAGTGTCCCTGCCCATGGCAGGGGGGTTGGAACTAGATGATCTTTAAGGTCCCTTCCAACCCAAACCATTCTCTGATTCTGTGATTCTCGCAGGATCAAGCTTGAAAAAGGCATATCAGGTAGACCCAAAATTAGAACCTCTTATCTTCAGACACCCCTAGCATACAGATGTGTGAGGATTTAGACACCCATCTAAAACAGAAATGGAAACTGATGAGCAATTTTACATGAATTTCAGTTTATGTTAAGGTCTAATAATATTATTTAATTTTATTTTGTATATGTTTTTTAAATTGAACCACCCCATTTCACTCTCTCCTGTGACCTTATGTCAGCCTGACAAGAGCAAAGGTCCTTGTTATTTTGTGACCCCAGACAAGACATTTGATTTTCTTCTTAACTCCTGCTTCGCAACAGGATTTCAGCTGGCCATAACCATTGTCCTTCTTCCAGGTGAAGAAAGGGCTTATAAACAAGTCTTGCACTGACGGGAGGTTGTTATAAAAACATTCTTGTTCATGTTTTTTATCATAGCTCTCTTTCTATAAAGATCATCATCTCAGTCTTTCCCAGTGAAATAATCCAAGAAAGGAAGTGTGTAAAAGTCCCTGGAAAAATAGCAGCAGTAACTGGAAGACCATCATGGGTCAGTCATGTTCCTGGGTTAAAACTACAAGCCCAAACTCTTCCCCTAGGCCCGTCTCCCACTGAAACTGATGAGCAGTCAGCACCAGTGTGTCTGTTGCTTGTTATGGGAAAGCGGTTGTTTTAAAATTCACATATTCGTTGGATGAATAGAGACCTGCTGCACCCATGAAAGCAGAAGCACACTGAACAGATTTTAATATTAGTTTGTTTTGAAACGAAACATAAACACACTAATATAGCATAACTGTATAAGCATTTTTGTACCTAATGGCCCAGAAAAATAGTATAACCAGTGCTAGCAACAGAACATAACCCTTCTGCTAACAGTGCCAGGCCCCCATCCTGGCCTCTTGGACTTGTTATCAGCTTGCTACGAGAACTTGTTGTTTGAACCTGAGCATGGTACCATATTTTCCCTGTTATCATGTCGGTTTAAATGTGGGATAGCAGCAAAGGCTGCATGGTATGGGCATGGATTGAAAACAGAGGACCCAGAACCGCAAACAACTCACTGATGGGTAATTATTGATCACTGAAGCAGCACAACCTCAAGAGCTGTGAAAAGACTGCTTTCACTGAAGGAAAAGAAGCAGCAGCTCAGTGAGGGACAAAAAAATCCCAGCCAAACAATAGGAGAAGGCATCTGCCTCAGCCTGGGAATGTAGCACCCCCTTCCCATCTTTGGGCAGCAAGTAGCCAATAGCTGGAGGCTGAGAGCTAGGCACTATGTAGAAAGCCGAACACTTTATAACAGGACGACATCTCAGATGTGGTGATGGGGATCCCTTGTAAGAGAGCCTGCTCACTTTGACCTCATCTATTAAGATCATCAAAGACTATAGTCGGCAGCACTAACTGCACAGCATGAGCTCCATGGCACTGTGTGCTCATACTTAATTTAAGATTCATTGTTAAGCACCAACTATGTTGAATATACAGTGATAATAGTTGCAAACGAGTAAGAACAAACCATTAAATAATATGTATTGTTAATGAACATCAATCTAGTAGAGTTCTGTTTTAAAGTTTAAACTGGCTTGATTGATCACTCTTCTAAATACTCCCATCACAGCAATGTCCAGTTCCCTCACATATATATGTATATACATATATAAGATCTATATACTGACATATATGTATATATACATGTATGGATACTCAGTTGCAATGTGTAAATGTCAAGAATAGAAGTGTTAAACAAAGCTTACAGAAATATAAGTGATAATGATAACCATTCCAAATTATTGTAGTTCTGAGATTGAACTGCTGAGAATATGAAAACACGGCCTCTATTTGAGACAAATTTTTTGAACAGGAGATGGACAGCATAAGAATCTGGTCATCAGCAATTCTCTCCATGACTTAGCAAAACAGGACAGGATACAGAAAAACACTGTGTACTTACATTTATACAGTCCAGGTTGTGTCAAGGTAGACTGTTAGCCACATTGCTACTGAGTAATCTTTCTTCAGCAGCCTCAATAAACGATAATGTCTTTATATCAAAAGCAGCCAGTTTGTCTGACTTCTCTTCCATGACAAGCCCAACACTCCAGAAGGCATAGGATTTAATTACTCTAAACAATGATCAGAAGAGAGCAAAGCATGGTAATTTTAGTTTGCCAGATTCATTGAAATGTATCTAGGTTTTGGTCACGTGATCTCATACCTATAGCTTTTGTTGGTATATCTATAATGTTCTTTAGAAATTAGATATGTTGGACTTAAATCTTGGACCCCAGGACAAATGGTGCTGACTGACTTTTGTCCACACTCTTTGGATCTTAATAAATTATTAGTTTTTAGAATGACAGCATAGTTTTTAGAATGACAGCATAATGACAAGAGGTAGCAGTCTTCCCATCTAAGTTTAGATAATACACCTACTAATACAATATGTTGAGCTAACCCTCTAGATTTCTGTATACATTTGCTTTACAAAGAGGTTTCCTGAATATATTTCACCTGGCTCATTTTATGAAGAGATGATCTCCTTCTCTGAAGTGCCAGAAGCTCCCTAGAAAAGTGTCCCTGAAAGTTCTGGCTCTGTCCACTGATGGTAAAACACATCCAGGTCATTTCCTACCAAACAGATGTGAAGATCACAACCTTTGATGTGAAATGGATCTCATAACATTGAGCACTATCCCTTGCCAATATTCTAACTGAGCAATCCACAGCCTTGTCTTCATAAAATACTTGTTTCTTCAAATGTAAAGAAAAATAAGTGAGCTTCAAAACTGAAACGGATGAAGGCATTTCTCTAGGTTTATTTACTTCCTGCTTGCTTTCAGAAATCTGAGGCAGGAGACCTGATTTTTGTATCTCAGTTCACCAAACTACTGTTGTTGATACGAGGGTCAAGGCAGATGATTTATTAGTTAGGAAACCTCCAGCTTCTCAGTTGAGAGCAAACTGCAAAGATAGATTTACTAGAGATGAAACTATAGGACTTTTACCATTTTCTTCTTCTCTCCTTCCACTATAACCATTTGGTATGAGGTGTACACCATATTACATGCACTCAGTTGATGTTTTCCTTAGCATCCATGGATAGGAGTTCAAAGAATTAGTCTTCCACGCTGTGGGCACCTTTAGATTCATGGGAGAGGGGCTGGTGTTGCAAAACATCAAGTCCAGTGTAAAGCTAGAGACTATCTAGGGCCATATTCTACCACTGCTGATCGGTAAATTCTGGCTGAGATAAAGTGTTCTGCCCTGAAGCGAATCAGTGCAGAGTATGGCCCAGGTTTCCTTTCACATAGTAAATGATCCATCCAGAACGTTCAGACCTGTAAGCTGATCTTCACCCATGCTTTAAACTGATGCATGAAACCATAAGTAAAATCAGAACATATCAGAAAGTTGTGTTCATGTTTTACAGGCTGTATGTACGCTTGGTGACCAACTCTCCAGGTCATAATGTAGGTCCAAACGTTAGCCTCACTGGCATAAATGTTTCTGCCTTCAGCACTGGAAGTCTGATAGTGAAAAGCTTGCAGAAATAAATACAAAACTGTAAACTGGGTAAGTGGAGTTTTCTTCTGTGAGTATTTAAGATAAGGAATGCAATAATAAAATTTGTCTAAATGTATTGAGTAGACTGCTGCAGTTTGTGCCTAATCATATATTTAGCAACATTTGCAAACAAGATCAGCAATTACACAGCTAAGTGAAACCAGTGCATGTGTCTGGCTATGCCAAAGGGTTTATAAGTAAAGAAAAACAAGCCAAGATTTTTAGATTCATCTGAAGTACAGTAAGAAAGAGGATGCAAGAGAGGAGTGCTCTGATCATAATACCACCAAAACAGCAAGACCATCCAACTTGTTGATTGATAAAATCATTTGTTGTATCAGTTTTGTATTAGCCAAGTGTACAAGAGTCTGATTTTCCTGGAAGTTGAAATGGTCAAACCAAAATTCATAGCTGAAGCAAAAACCTCTTATTTTTCAGA
>WAAD01028234.1:1614-18664 GCA_013389945.1 Fregata magnificens
AATTCCTTTTCCAGTCATTCCTATATTTTTTAGAGGTTTTGTGAACAAAGAAAAGATGTTGTTTTGGAAAATTCAGAAAGGAAAAAAACATGATCTCATTTCTATTTTTTCCGTGGGTGTTGATAAGACTGTGAAATTTCAGAACACTGCTTTAAAGTTTAATATGTGCGCTACTATAGATACTAACCTTCTTATGCTTCCAAATGTCTGCGCGTGACCTAAAAATCTTCCAAAATCTATGTGGAACATGTGTCCAGCATTTGTCAGCATTATGTTGTCACTGTGTCGATCACAGACTCCCAGAATGAAGGTAACAACACACCAGCCAGCGCAGGAATAAAAGAAATTCCGTATTGCCTAGTTAGTAAAACAAAAGCACTTACTAGAAATATACAGAGATGTATTTGTGAAGCTAACAAGAAAGCCAAAAATTGTAGTTCTACAAATGCTATGCACATTGTTAAAATTTTAACAGACAGGTGTTTGTAGGAATGGTACTCAAACAAGTAATACACAAATTTCAAAGTTACAACACAAGAACAATTTTATGCCTGAGGTTTTCACCTTGTGTTTTACAGATACCTGGAATTCTATGGAAAACTTCTAAGGTGAAATGTACCTAAGAAAAGGCAGGTTCTTGGCAGAAAGCTGACATTTTCTGTTCAATAGCCTGCGCGTATATTGTAAAAACAATTGTTTGGAAATGAGTTGGAAATCCACAAATTTAGCCATTTGCTTTGTAAAGAAAGGTTATTTTATGCCCACTGTACTGTTTTGTACCTACATGGGTCTTTTTTCTCCAGAACTCAATTGCCTTTCTCAAATCATAACTAATCAAGTCTCACAATATTCCAGCCCAAAGAATTAAACCCCATTTTACAGAAATGAACTGAAACAAAGAAAGGCTAAATCATTCTACGCTCATAGCATCTGTGAATCTGAATAGACTATGGGATCAAACCTAGTGTCATGCAGAGAGACCCAAGAGAGTGATTAAACCAAAAGCCAGTCTAGCAGTTGTGTTTAATATAATCTACTCCTCTGATGCTCTTTTACTTGGTGGAGATGTGTGCTTTCACGGTTAGTCTGCTTCGTGTAAGTAACTGGCTCATTCAGATCTATCTCATTAATCTCTTTACAATATTATATTGTGGCATTGCTCTTTGCCAAAAACGTGCCAATGGCAGATGTAGGAAAATGTACAAGCTAATGATCTGCTCACCAGACACTCATAGGTGGATTCCAAGTTTTCTGCTAACTTCAGTGTGAAGTATTTAAAAACTGAGACTTCTCCTAGTAGAAGAATCTACCCAACCTCTCTCACAACACACAAATTCAGTGTCCTCTCTCAGGGGAGTGTTATTCCTCATTCAAACAATGATCACTCTTCTACCCCAAAGCATAAGGAATAGCTTTTTTCTTTTTTTAATCTTACCTACTACAGTTTAAGAACTGAAAATGCAGTTCTTATTCAGAAGTCTTACATCTCCCATGAATCTCAATCACGATGTGATTCATTTATATAGAAACCCAAACAATCCTAATCTGTGATCTTTATGTTTTTGGACAAAATCTACATTAGCCAAGGTAAATCATTATTTAGGCATTGAGGATTTCCCTGTAGATGCATGGTGCCACCTCCAATGGCTGATATGGATGACAGCACCGTGGAAGACATAGGCCACAGCACAAGAGTTTAGTGAATTTTATGTCTAACTGTACTACTTACTCACTTGAATGACCTTGGATAAAACACCTAAGCTTTCTGTGATTTTGTTCACGCAACCGTAAAATGAGGATATTAAAGCTTATTCTGCATGAGCTTTTTGAGCACCTTAGAAACAGTATTGTATGAGTAAAAAATTATTTAGGAGTAAAAGAGAAAGGTTCATTCACCAGCGAGTGCAAGGTGAATGTAGAGTAGTAATTTTATGCACGCCCTATTCAATCAGATCTGACTGTATTTTATATGTTTAAGAAATTGAAAGAAAATGGGTAGAAGTTGGTTTTAGAATATTCCGCATTAGTGGTACTTTTTACAAACAGCAGCAACAGCAAGAAATCAGATTCTCAATCCATAACTAATAGTATCTCACTTTTCAGTTGAAATGTTGGCTGCACTTCTACCACAACACTGTAAACATACAGACTTGTAAAAAAAAAAATTTATACAGATTGTTCCTGTTTAATTGAATCAAGATAATATACTAGGAATTCAAGCGCTCTTACTGAAACTGTGGATGAACAAACACCTATGGAATAATTACAAAATTACTAAAGTTTATCAAACATATTTATGCTATACATCTACTAATAAACTGTTACAAAAGCACTTCATTTTCAGAGTGGCAAACACTCAAAGCTCCCCTTTAAATTTAAAATTTTGGCTACTAATCTACTGTGGCCATGAAGTAGGGTTCTAAAAATTGTCCCAGCAACACAAATATTAAAAGTTTTTTCATGGGCCTCAGAACATGCTCAGGCAACAAGGAATGAACAGAAAGAATTCCTTGGGAAACCTCTGCTTCTATAAATAAAATTTCCAATTTTTTGGCTCATGCATAACATCTAGTTTCATAAAATCAGATGCATTACATGGGATCCTACAACGTGATATGAAAAGCATGATCTTATGTATCATATGACTAGGTAGTTTTGATAAAACAGCTTTCTAAAACTGTGGGTATTGACGTGGTCATTTCCAAATACAGAAAATCCACGGAGACTTTGCATGATTTATATAAAATAAAGTATTTAGAGAGCTGACCTAAAAAATAAGTGTTTTTGAGTTCAATACTTAATTTCTACTTCAGCTCCCCTCCCCTTTACTACTAAACTTCAAAACATCTCTGTGACACCTTTTTATAGAAAATGTATTACAATGCACCTGATCCAGAGCAATACCTCCTTAGAAAGAGAGTGGCATTTAAGTCAATTCCCTGGCTTCTATGCATGTGACTTGTTTGTCTTGTGTCTGAGTCATTTGTTTTTGCTGCTTGCTGCCATTTGGTTTCTTTTTTCCCATGGTAAAACATGAAACGTATAATAAGCTTCATTATGATGTTACCTCTTGGTAACTTGATTCCAGAGGATGGTGATGACGGAACCATTTTTTAATTGTGTTTTCTTTCAATGGTCCTATCAGACCAGACTTTCTGTGGATCTTCGCTAGTGTGGTAGCATCTGGCACCATCTGTACCAATCCTAATCAGATAGAAAAGAGTTTACATGAAAAACGTTCAACTTTAAAAAGATATGAAGACCATCAATGCATATTGCCTACTGTGGGATCATTCCATGCAGAAAAAATACATGCTTAAAAGCTTGTAAAATAACGAATGCAATAGAAAATATAGATCTGGATTGTTTTTCTCTTCAGACACTAAAAACAAAGGACACTTAGTAAAAAATGGCAGTTCTGCAAATGAGGAATAAAACCACCAGTGACAATATTGTGGAAATAACTGCCTCAAGGTACCAACGAGGCCAACAATTTAACAAGATGCAAAGTGGGTAGAATATGTACACAAACAACAAAAATCTATAAAAAACCAGGATCAGTATTTACTATGAAATATAAAGTTATTTCATATGTGTTTATTGCCAAGAATGCTACACAGTTTTTTCTGCAGTATGTGATGCTGATCACAGCTGGGAGAAAGGACACTAGATAGTGCAGAAATTAGTCTGATCCAAGATGACATAAACCGGGACTTTGAAATGCAGAGAGAAGCCAAACATTTTGCAATGCTTCACTTGAATCCTCTGCCTCTACTGCATGCACTTAATTCCTTTTTTGGAACTGAAACCTGGCTTGCCGGCCTTCTGTCCCTGTCCCTGTGTGTAGTCCCCTGGCGCGTCATCCCACAAGTCTGCATTACAGGAAGGGCTTCCTCTAACAATTTTGGTTGGTGACAGGCTCCTCTATTATACCATGCCTGGAAAGTGGGATCCTACCAGTGCTTTATCTGCTTTTCACATTTCTATGAAAAGTGATTTCCGTGTTCCCATGACTATGAAATTATCATCTCCTACCTCCCTTGTGTAGAAAAAGTGGCCCATGGAGCAAGTCATTAGCCTAGGACTTGGAAGACCTGGCTGCACAAGGCTACTTTAGCACATCCTGTATGGGCCACTGGCATGTCACTTGGTCCTTTTATCCTTAATCATTAACTGTAAATCAATTATATTAACACTTCTGTAGCTCATAGGGAAAGACATTGTAAAGAAAATCTATCAGACACTGAGAGATTTTCTGGTGCTATGGTGCTGAAAGAAAGAGACTGTCAGGCAGAGAATATTATTTGTGGATGATCCCTGTATCTCTTGGCAAAATTCAAATTAAGTGTTAGTATATGAGAGAGACTATAATATTATGTTCTGAAATGGTATTCTTGTATTATTTGACTTTGAAGCAGAAGCCTTCAGGCTTTGACCCCCACCCCTACCAAGAAGGGAGGAGTCTTTTTCAGGTCACCTTAGCCACCTGCGATGTGTGTGAACTCATCTATACTTTCTCCTAGCTCCTTCAGATCATTCATCCTCTCTCATTTCCTCTTTGCAGCTCAGAGAGCAGTGAATTTTTTTTTTTTTGGTAGTTTTTGTACAGCAGGTAATCTGGATACATCAGTCTTCTATTTGTGCAAGGATTATTTTCAGTAAAAGATTTGGAGAGTCAGTGAAAAATAGTAAGCTTATAGCTGTCAGTAAATTTCTTTAGCAAGCAATTGGTATCCCTGCTATGGCTCTGCTATAACAACCATAAAAGAGAGAAATAAAGCTTTCAGATGAGTCAGGCCTGCCCTAAGCAGCATAAATCGCAAGAGTAATATCTCAAAATCAACATTGCGAAGCTGTCATCACTTGTCTACAGGTACTTTCCATAGCCCCATGCATCTAGGTTCATTTAAGCATCTATGCAGGGTCATACTAGATTAAAACTTTAGTAGCTATGGCCAACTTTGTCCAAAGCTCTCTTTTTTATGTGTGAAGTTACTTTTAAGAATCTGGTGCAAGCTGATGGTGTTGAAGCTTTCGGAAAATTCTAGCCTAAGTTGCTAGAAAATTCAATGAGTTTGGCTGTATTTGTTCTGGAGAGGCAGAATGCATAAATAAAATGAACATTCAGGAGGAGGCAAGTATACAGTTTAGGGCCCGAGTAACAGAAATTCTGAACATTTTTTTTTTTTTCTTTAAGGGGGAAGATAAATAGGACACCCATGAAAATAAAACTTAAAGGGAAGATTTTTGTATACTGCTGTTTACATGAGATATCAATAATGTAATACAGGTAACTTTCATAATGTAAAACTGACCTTGCCCTTTTCCTGTAGATAAACACCTATAAATGATCATTTGCATATCCAGTCCCTCTTGGAGCCAAATGCTGTCCATCACTCGAATAATTTGCAGAACCAGCATATCTTGACGTAGATCATCGCCTATCTGTGAAAATTGCACAAGAAATCCAGGTTCCTCTTTCAATACCAGAGAGAAGTAACTTCCTATTTCATTTGGATTTTTTCCCTCACCAAAATAGCTACATTCATTTTACAGTAAAACTCTCTTGTTTTTCTTCAGAGTTGCTACTTATCTTTCTGTGTCAGAAGAGGACAAAGTAAATGGCACACATAGGCAGAAATAGTTTTGGTAGCCACTGAGATGGTAACAAACGCTCCCTGAATAACTGCAGCCTTTCTGCTTATTATTCCTATGTAATTATTAGAGTTTGAAAATTTAATCCGGAGGTAGGATCCTAATTTAGTTACATTTTAAAGTCTACCTAATGCTAGATCCCTTTTCACAAATGACAGCATTTGTCTAATGTTAAGCTTTACAACTTGTTATTTGCAGCAGGCTGAAGGGGAATTTTATGAGGAATTTATATTTTACCCATGACATGATTCATATTCAGTTTCAAACAGTGATGCAGTGTTGACTGCTCTCCCCATGGAGTCGGTCAAACAACAATCATAGTGAAATGGGTCTTTAATTGTAGCCACAAGAGGTAATGAAGAGATTATTTTCAACCATGGCTGAGTAAATGGCCTGTGAAAACAAAAGCCCTGCTTTTTTCATTTCCTCCTCCCCACCTCATCTAAAATACATGCGACTTTTACTGGTATTTTTAAGTGCTTTATTCTTTTATTACGTTGTTTTTATATAAGCATTCCAATCTACAGACATTTAATGCTATGAAATGAGTACTTGAGAAGATATAAACTATTCTTTAAAAAAGAAATCAAAATATATTTTTCTTTCATTTAAAGGTAATCTTAACGCCAATTAATTCTTCTCAGTACCTAAACCTGAGAAAAATCTTATTCTCTCCACTTATCTTCCCTCCTTCCCTCACATATAGAGTCAGTAGACAATTTACTATGATATCAGTGCTTAGCATTTTATGTATGCATTATCCATCATGAACAAACAATGGAACTATAGCACAAGTAAAAGATAATTTAACACAACGGTTTGCTGACCGGTGAAGGTGACGTCAACTATAATAATTCTACAGCAACTGGACAGTTGGTTGTTTGTTGAACGTTACTGGGCAGGGAAAATACTGTCTAGGTAAAACCAGCACAAATGTTTAAATGCCGCATGGGCAGGCATTTGCTGAAGTTGCTCAAGTAAGTAGGAACCTGTCTATTTAACATTAATTCTCAGATGAAATAGCATAAGAACAAGCTTCCTAAATGTTCAGAAACACTTATCGTTGCTAGCCTCCCCCTAACATGCCTGGAAAGCATACTTCTATTCCTGAGAATCACAGCTGCTCTAAAGGTCAATTTAATTCAAGACGGCCTAGATTTTTTTTTTTTTTAAATTTATTTTTATCAACTTTTAGGCTTCTGGTTTGGAACATGATACTGCAAAAGATCTAGGAATAATGTTTTTGGCAACACTGACCATTTTGTGTCCATCAGCCATTTTATGAATTTCAGTGTTCTCTGAAAACAGCATCCACTATTATGGAAGACTTTTGCTCTTTTGAAAGTAACTTTGGATTGCATGTATTGTGTTTTGTGGATGGACACAGCACTGTCCTGAACTCTGAAGCTTTGAAGGTGACAACTGGAAAATAAACCAGACTTTACTTTCAGAGTCAGTTCCTCCAAGTAACTCCAATGAGACAGAGCTCCTCTGCTGTTCCCTCTGCCTCCCTCTTCCTCAGCCCATTCCCCCATGCTGGCTGATATGGGCAGAATTAGTTCTGTGTAGCAAATGCAGTCTCTAGCACTCCAGTATTTTGATTTGTTAGAGACATATGGACAAGGCTACTGGATTCAGTCATTCTGAACTATCGCTTCTCTGAGACTTGCCCTCTGACTCCAATGTGATAAATAAACTAGGTTTAAAATATAAACTTCATATTTTAGCCTAGTTTTCTCCACTAAGAAAAAAAATTGCAAGAAGTTGTTTGATTCTCTACCAATCAAAAAGTTGATACTTCAGCGCATTGCCTTAGCATATTCTGTTAAAAGTTCTAGTGTCAAAAATAATTGGGAAAAGTGAACAGCAGAGACAAATCAAACATTCTCAGGTTCAAGGTTTAAAACGTAGATTAGGTGAATTTCAAATCAACATTTTCCGTACAAAAGGAACTGAAGATTAGAGGAAGAACATACCTTAAAAATAACATTGATGTTTCCACTTGGAGCATTTGCATTGATGAAGGAAATTTTTAATGGAAAAGCATTGGACGTAAAATATGAACATGACTTCAGGGAAAAAAAGATGAGAGAGAAGAACAACAGTGTCACACATACAAAACATCAGGCTAATACAATAGCTCCGAAAAAAGTACCATTTTTAAATATTGCTCAGTAGCACTGATAACGAGAACAAATAATTATTGATATTATTGACCGTTTAATTGGGTCAGGAAAATGAGAATTTCTTTTTCCCAGACAATTTGTTTTGCTCAATAAACAGATTATATGAATGGATAATATTTTCCGTACTAACTGGTTTTGATTTTCACCCAGGTCTATTAACGATAAAATTTCACTGGGACTGAGTGGACGAAGTACGTAAGACTGATCTAATGAGAATCTGTAAAGCATTGAAAAGCCTTCGGTCTTACTATTTTCTGCAAAAAAACCGCCCAATCACACAACCTTTATAGAAGCAAAGAACCTGCTAATTTCTTTGGTGACCTCACTCTGGCTGAGAATACAGGAAATTCTGAAAATCACAATCTATTTTATGTGGAATTTATCTTAATTAAACATAAACTCTGACCTCTCATGCCCTACAGCTCCTTCCACCTGAAGACCTCAAAGGGCTTCAAAAAGCCTTAATGAGCCAAGTACTGTAAATCCTGTGTAAGTTAGGGTGGTATTATTATTATCATCATTAAAAAAGGCGGGGGGGGGGGACCCACCAAAAAAACCAACCAAAGACAATGGTAAATTAATGGCCTGGCTTCTAGAAATAATGAGTGCCCCACAGGAGCTACTGCTGTCCTTACTGGGTAGAGTGCAACGGAGGCTAATTTGCACAAAAATGGTACTAAACACAGCTGTCTCTTGCTTTTCATCTAAACATCTCAAAGCATGGTGCAAGCATTCAAATATTGTCTTAGCCACATCATACCTCTGCGATATGCAATAGCTATTATTGACAATGAAATCCTGACCCCGTATGGAATTTTGCCAATTGAAATGTCTCAATAAGTGCTTGAAAGGTTACTGTGAGATAATGCATTACTGATAGAGCTGGGAGCAGTGCTTGCTACTAGCAAAATCAATAGACGATTCTAAAATGAATTAAATTTAGGTAATTAGAAGCACTTAAAAATTCTAATTTGCATGATTATAATGACGTACAGTTCAATCAAGAAGATGCATATATTTATAGCAAGATAATGGCCTATAATGATATAAGAAGAATGAAAAAAACCCTTATCTTCAGATACTTATATTTAAGCATTTTGTATCTGTCCAGCCAAGCTGGTGAAGTATAAATAGCATGACTGTATGGTGAGATACCTTCCCATTAGTCATTATTTCCAAAAAGCCTGAAAGCAGTGAGAAGCAGCAGGCTTCAAATTCTTCTGACTTATATCATACACAATTGGCCCAAGCCTGTGGGGTGCTGGAAGACCTCTGTTCTCAGTGAGATCAAGGCTGAATAGCAATTACTTGGAGAATCACAGGTCAAAGGCAATTGAAGAGATCAGCACACCTCTTAGAATCAGGTCCACTGTGGATAATGAGCCAGAGAACAAAAATAGAGCACAAATTGCTGTAATTAGGCAGCTATAACTGGTAATATATATGGGTGTTCAGGTTTGTTTTCTCTTGCTGATGGATACCTTTTCCTTCTCCAGAGATGGAACAGCTTATTCCTGGCATAATATTGCTTATGAAAACATTTCTAAACAATGAATAACTGAGTCTTAGCACTGTAGTCAAAGTAAAGTCAAGTAACACTAAAGAGCATTGCTGTTTCCTTTATTCTTAAGTCATTTTTAAAAGGGGTCGTAGACACAGGTAAGTTACTGTGAATATTTAATATTTTAGCAGTTCTAGTCATGTGCCTAGTCTCACCTCAGCAAAAAGAGAGCTAGCTCTAGACCTTTAGCTGCTCCCATACGTGACAGGGGAGAGTCTTAGATGAGAAAAAACCTGCCAAGAGCTACCTGAGCAGGATGGTAACCAGGTCTCACCTTCAGGGAAGCCAGGTGCCCTTACCAAACCCAACATCATGGCAGGGCAGCTGAGCTGGGAGCAGGCTGCTCAGAGTTTGAAATCTCTGCTGCTGCTGCTGCTGCGCAAGGTGAGACGTGCATGCAACACCCACCCCACCAGTCCCCTTCACCTCTGCCTCCAACAAAGGCCCCCTTGTTTAAAGGGGATTAAGCTAGATGTCAGTTTACCAGATGACTCATGCTTAATACAAGTAAGATTATTTCCCAGTCAGTGCAGCCATTCACTCCCTCTTCCCCTTTACACTAAATTAAAAAAAAAAAAAAATCAAAACCATAATCCATTGCATGAACTAGACTTACATCTGCCTCTATGCCTTGGACAACAAGCGCCGGATTCAGGGGAAGCCGACAAACCTTTACCTCCTGGAAGAACTGCTGAAGTCTGTTGAGTTCCACCTTTAACACCTCCTGCAACATGTGAATCATTATGGCAACAAGAAAGAACATAACAGCAACTTTTAAGCCGTTGACTGGAGCTAGTAGCATTCATGTAACCTTATAACAGCTAATGAGGTCACACTGAGGTGCGGTTATTAAAAATAAGAACTGTGATTCTACTCCACATTCATGCTTTTTCTGCCTAGATGCACTACCAGTTCATGCTGCCATATAGCTTCAGATTCAATACCCTTCATTAGGGGCTGATTAGCCTTGCACCTGCTCTGCTGCATCTCATGTCTTTTTTGCCTTGCTGGACAACTTCACAATTTGTTGCTTGTTGTCTCAACATTGTGATCTCCCTCGCCTAACTGTAGGTGTCTTAACTGCAAAGTTTGGGAGTTTCTCAGTATCACAGTAATTGCAGCCTTCAGATTAATCTCTAAAATCTGAATTATACATCAGTAATGTATACCATATCACTCCTATTTCTATTTCTTTACATGGATTTTTCTCTGTGCAAATATTTTTGTCTTTTTACTTCCATGTTTGCTTTGCTTCTCTCAGTAGCAACACTGAGAGTTTTCAAAAAAATCCTTTGAAAATCTTTGAATCCTTAACAAGGCAAAAGAATTCATGGTAACTTTCATCATAACCAGCAGTGGCAGGTATATTTTTATTTGGCATTCTGGTCTGTCTTGCTGAGATCTCAGCAAGAAGCAGTTTTACACATCACGTAAGTAACAACAACTCTCTTGGAACACTAACAGTTTTGAATTGGAAAGATACCTATGCAATATAGAAGCTGCACATGCTGGAGAAGACTGCAAGCCTTCTACTGCCAGGAATGCATCTCTGCAGACATACATCTGTATGCATACATACAGTATTAACTGCTGAATGCTATATTTCAGATATTAAGCACAGCCCACTCTGGTTGGCTTTGCTAAGAAATGAGGATGTTCAGCTTGTCAAGAACAACTCTTAGCAAAGTTTTCAAGAAACACTGCAGCTCTACAGGAGTCAAATATTTTGGGATGAGGCGCTGAATGTGAGCGTTCCTTTCAGTAAAATGTTAATCAGCTTTGTTGCCATTATTTCTGACCACCGTCAAGTCTGGTTGAGAAACCATTGATGAAGGAATTTAAAGGGCTTAAAAGATCTGCTGACCTCAAGAGTAATAGTGACGAGAGTTGTCCCATTAAATACATGTGTTTTACTCATTTTCAGAGCAGCACAAAATTTTACAAATTTTAGTCAAATCTTGGGTTTATGTAAAGGGCATTAAAGGAAAGAGGTGTCTCCTTAGAAAAAATAAAATTACCTGAAGAAACTTAGGTGGAAGGGGAGATATTTTTTAACAAACCTTTCTTTTTGGGTCACTGGCAGCTTTTACTTTTTTGGCAATGTCTTCCAGAATTCTGATAAGTTTCCCCTCCTTAGAAAACTCATTGTTCAGGGTTTTTCCAGCACAGAATTGGAGAGCAGCCAGTAGTTTCTGATACCAGATTTTGAAATGAACTTCATTCTGTGCATTCTTCAACAGCCTGAAGAAAGGAAGGAAAAAACCATCTGTGTATCTATAACTGACTTTTATTTTATATCACCTCTAGCAGGAACAATAAATGCACTCCAGACTAATCTGTATTTGGTGACTTTGGGCAGCAGAGAATGAAAAAAAATTGTTGTTTATTTGTTGGCAGTACTCAAGTCCCGTTTGATAAGTAATGAGATCCTGAGTGTGTTGAATCAATAGGAACCTGCCATTTCTTATTGTCATACATGGTGCAGTGCATGTATTGCTTCTTATTTCTGCAAGAAAAGTTTACGAAGTGAAAATAAGCTGTATTTTTTGAAGTCCAGTCTTAAACATATATCCCTAAATCTATTCTTTTTTTTCTCCTGCTAGTACATTTACACAATCAAGCACATCTTTCAGCTAGGAGGTATATTTAAAGACCATTTTAGTCTCAGATGTATCATCAGTTCTACAAACTGTCACTCATTTAAGTTGAGGAGACATTTCTGAAATTGGCTATACTGCTAAAAAGAGTGAAATGAGCCCACTTTATTCCTTTCTTTACTGGTAAGCATTGGTCTAGAACAAAACCTCAGCTCTTAGTTCTACTGATGTTTGTAAAGGCTTTGGAACTGAAGTTATTACCAACATAAAAGTCAGAAATAAAACCAAAATCATACTTTTTTTTCTTTTTTTTCATGTTTACCATGCAGTCTTCTCTAATTACACATTCATTTAGGCCAGGAAAGCTGTGGAGTTTAGGGGGTTTTTTTGTTAATTGAATTGATCACTGGGAAATGTTTTCCTTGCGTGGGCCAGAGGTTCTGTACACATTTGATTTATTTTTATAAGTGTAGATGGAATCACCAGCTTTATATTGCTACTAACATCCTGCCTGTTGCCTGGGATTTCCCTTTGCCTGAAGGACTGATGAACTGCTCTTTGCTTTTGTCTAAACTTTCCTCCCCACAACTTCATCCTTAAGAACATTTCACACCTTATAAGTGTCTGAATCTTAATGCAGTTTTCCTTACCTGATAAGGTTACTCAGACCTAACAAATAATGCTAGATTTCACAGGACAGAAATCAGAGAAACTGTTGATTTTTAAGGCACATCACATATGAATATGTCACATAACAAAAAGAAAGAACAAGATATATATTAAGCACTGATATTTACAGGTAAAAAATCATAGTTCCTATAGACACTTCTACTCCTTCAAATCATATGTAAGGCATTACAATGTTGCTACCACAGCCCATGCATCTTTTGGTGATGAGGGGTTCTTGTCATCTTTCATAAGGCAATGATCCTTCTAGGTCCTCTTTTCCTATATAATTCATTGCAGAATAATATCGCCTACTGGTTTCTGAAAAGCCTTTCCAGTTACACAAAACCTCTGAACATCTAAGGGTTTATAAGTACTGAAAATCTCAAAAGAATGTATGGTGTTTCTATCAGAAATGCCTAGACATGAAAGGGAAGAGATATAAAAGGTTTATCATCAGCACCCTCTGGAGGAGATTGAAATGACATTTCTTTCTGTAGACTAGTAAAACCAAATAATTACTTCTTGGATCAGAAAGAAATACAAATTGTCGTTGCAATGCCTGATGGAAGGCAAACCCCAGCACACAGACACAGCCGTGTTCTTATCCTGAACCTTCCACAAACTGAAGAAGGCTGAGAGCACATGCGTATATGGTGGTGGATAAACTAATTCTTCCAGATTTCAAGCAGAGTAAGTCCAAGATTCCACAGGATGGGATTCATTTGCTTAAATGTAGATACCTCGTGCCATTTTAGATATCCTAGGAAATCCTCTTTGGCATCCAGCTGCTGCCTTGGAAGGGCATGGGTCCACTAGAGACAGTATCTCATGCGTGCCACTCCCATGGAGATGTCTCAGATGCCCCATGCCGTGTAAAATAACCTATGTTTAGGGTACTGAATCACACTATGCAGTAGCCTTTTAGCTCAGTTGTAGGCAAACAAGGTGATTTAAACCAAAAACATACTCTGTCGACTTCAACAGCAAGTCAGGAACAGGCTGGCTGATTATTTTTTAAACAAAAGCATTACTAGCACTGTCCAAACTGTCACAAGGGCAGGAATTTTACTCTACTGAAGCAGAGCCCAGATCAGTCTCAGTCCAGCTAAACAGCTTGCATTTTTCTTGGAGCACAGGCAGAATGAACTTGTTCACTTCTGCCCTGCAAAGACAAGTGCAAGTGCACCTAAGAAAAGATGACATCACTGTGATATCTATTTTGAACTGGCCAGGTTATGTTGGTGCAGAATCTTCTGTCTGCACTTACGCTTGCATTGGAATCAGCTCCTGAGCATATTAATTCACCTACTCCATTTTTAATAGAACATATTTAGAGAATCCAGAAAGGCTACCTTTTCATGTTTGAGAAGTCTCTTTAATCCTTTCAGATATACTGAACATTAAATCAACTTTTATTTCCCTAAAATTAAGGGCCTAGGCTTCCACATACTGGAAGCAAAATAGCAAAACCAAAACGTTTTCCTATTTTAAACAGAACTACTCCCTGCATAAGGCAGATCCACTTAGAAGATCCATTTTTTGATTATTCTTATGGCTGAGTGTTCACAGAAAATAAGCTTATATACACATAGGATATAAAGATTTCTTTTTGACCTGAGAAAGGATTATGGGCCAGATTCAGATAGCTTATACATAAGGTGTATGTGAGGACAGAGGATGTATATATAGAATCTGAATCCTCTCACATGTGCTTCTTGAGCCCAGTCCATGGGGAAAGTTGAAGCAGTCATCACAATCTCACTGGTAAAATCCATTTCCATGCCAGCTGCAGCCCAGCACACAATCCACAGTCTGAACCCACATGGCAGCTTTTGACAGTGCATGTGCTTCCTCAGCAGCCCCATAAGGGACTCAGGGCTCTGCACTCAAAATGTGTCTGGCGACTCTGGCACCGGCGGCACAACTTCCTTCTGCCTGCCCACTGGGGTAGGTATGCTTTTAAAAGCCTGTAGACCTTAATTTGCAAAATGATTTAGATTAACTGGGTCTGACTTTTATATTCATTTTATAAAAGCAGTCCCAAGGAGGATACAAAGGACAGCTTTTAATGTGATGACTCATTGTAGGCTTTGCTGAAATGTTTATTCAACAACTGAACAAATATGCAGTTGTAATTCTGTCTTCCCAGTTTCCTGGCCCACACATCTTCACCCTGCCATTGCGAGAACTCAGCAGACATAGGAAAGTCTGCAACTTCTGAGGTTGCAGGATGGAGAAATGCTTAAGACACTAATGAAATTTTCAAGTTAGGACAAGATGCCTAGCTGTGACAGAGGAAGACAAAATTGGAATGATTTAAAACTCAGGGCTGCCAGTAAGGAAATATGTGAAGTTTTTTTTTTTTTTTCCCCTGACAATTTTCACAGGGTTCTGCAAGACAGAACTCAATATAAAAGCCTGGCTTTATGCCAAGCCTATACAGAGGATCTTGCTCCCAACAACAGGGAGACTTCCTACTCTTCAGGGTTCTCAGATTTGGGACAAACGCCCTCATTCTCAGCAAGGCCAGGGTAATTCAGATACACTGTCCCAAGGTCACTTTCTGGGAAATAGCATAATGGGGCTGGAAACAGAAGGATGCTGACCTGAAATTTAGTAAAGAAGCAAACTAGACCGTCCCTGCTTAGCAGCAGTCAGGGGGTCCAAGTCAGATTCTGGGGTGCCCTGAAAGATGCCCCCGACTTCCTTCTGCAAGCAGCTGCTTCTCTTCCTTTCTGCATGCACCCACTCCATGCCTGCAAGGTGGCTCCAACCCCATTTTCTGGCACTCGCAGCTGCAGAAGCATGTGTATGTTTTTTCTGGGTACAGAAACACAAGTGTGCTGGAGAGATTTTTGCCACAGGGCAGAAGGGAAGGTGGGGTTGAATCAGGCTGAGTTGGCTGCTCTGTCAGAGAAGGAGAAACAGGGCTAAAACCAGCAGCTATGGAGAAAAGGGAAATTAAAAAAAAAAAGGGAGGGGGAAAAAAAAAGGAAGGAAAGGAATGAGATTGGATGGATTTTGATACCAAAACAAGTGATCTGGCCTCATTCTCCTTCTGTGGTGTGGGGAGAGAGGGAAGCTGGTGCTCTAAAGGCCTTACAGCAGACACAGTCTGCTCTCTGAGTTGGATTTGGCAGACAAGTGAAAGAGTGAGGCTGCTCAGACAACTCTGCTGCTTGAACATCTGTTCCTTGTCTCCTTCAGAAAAGGGAGCAGGGTGAACCAGAGAGTAAAGCTTAACAGGACAGATTAGCTTGCAGGTAGCCTGTTAAACCATATTGTAGCAAAAGAAACCCAAGAAAAGGCCAGGATCTCCAGTATCTTATTGCAGGTTTTAGCCCCTACCTGCTATGAAAGAGCGAGGTAGAGTTCGACTGGGTTATTTACATGTGGTGCCAAAGTCAGAGTAGTGACCCTAGTTAATTCATTTCCAAGTGACGTCTGGTATTTATTACACAAAAGCTGTGCCTACCAGTACACACACTGTGTACTCTTTGCTTAAGGTGTTTTGAATTCAGACACACACTATGAAAATGAGGTACCTTAGGGTTTTAAGGTGAATGCTGAGGTACTTACTGTTGTTGGTTAATCTTTGGTAAACTTGACCAAGGAAGTCAATATGCTTTGTTGTGAAGGCATATTTTATGCTTGTTTTCTGTTTCACTAAGCCAAAGGCAGGACGAGTCACAGAAGAAGAGAACATTAGTACAAGACTGTGGCTTATTATAGCAATAACTGTTTTTAAATGATTCTCCACAGCCCTTCGTATCAAAGATTAGCATACACACTTTTCTACCACTGCACAGCTTCCATGTGTGAGGTTGCCATCTGTCTTGATTTTCATTAGACATCCTGCAACACTCCTAAGCTGTCCTTTGTGCTCTATTGTGCCATGGAGCTATGGCACACACCTGAGGCATATAGAATCATAGAATCATTAAGGTTGGAAAAGACCTCTAAGATCATCAAGTCCAACCATCAACTAACACCACCATGACTCCTAAACTAGGCCCTGGAGTGCCACGTCTACACCTTTTTTGAACACCTCCAGGGTAGACGACTCCACCACCTCTCTGGGCAGCCTGTTCCAATGCCTAACCACTCTTTCAGTAAAGAAATTCTTCCTGATGTCCAATCTAAACCTCCCCTGACGCAACTTGAGGCCATTCCCTCTCTTCCTATCGCTAGTTTCTTGGGAGAAGAGTCCAACACCCACTTCACTACAACCTCCTTTCAGGTAGTTGTAGAGAGCAATAAGGTCTCCCCTCAGCCTCCTCTTCTCCAAGCTAAACAACCCCAGTTCTCTCAGCCGCTCCTCATAAGACTTGTTTTCTAGGCCATTCACCAGCCTCGTTGCCCTTCTCTGGACACGCTCCAGC
>WAAD01028236.1:1898-12954 GCA_013389945.1 Fregata magnificens
AGCCATGTGGTGCAGACTGGGTTCTGTCCCCAAAGACATATTCACTTTGGCAACATATCGGGAGGTTGTTTAGAGTCTAAAGATTAAGAAGAATAAGCTTTCAATTTAATCTATCACCTGGCCAATGCTAGTCATAACCACATTGTACATAATTTGATCTAAAGTAAACAAAGAAAACACAGCACAACAAATACTCAAAAAGAATTATTTTAATGACAGAATCCTGTGTTCTTCTACTAAATATTTTNCACTAGATAAAACCGCTTCATATTCCTATCTTTACTGGGAACATAGCCAAGGATGTTTACAAAAAGCATGAGTGGGATAAGCAGGTAAGCTGTTTTCTAAGCTTCCTACCAACAGAGCAGCTCAGTTTGTCGTATTATGCCACGATGTCTTTGAAACTAATCTTCAGAGCAGTAATTTTTCTAGTAAATGCTAAACCTAGTAGTGGAAAATTTATAAGATTCTGAATTTGTACAAGGACTCAATAAGGTGAGGATTTATAAACAAGCTAGGAGGGTTCTTCAGATAACAAGTTCAGTAGGAAAGGCAGGAGTAAATGCTTAGGTACTGACAATTTAATACAACTATTCTTCACATACAATATCATTTTTGCCAAAGTCACAGAGACTTCATCTTTAGATGGGTTTTAAACACAACAAAACAACAAGACCTCTGTATCATCAACTCAAAGAAAAGCATCGTTGTTTCCTGTCTATATGGATGTCAGTATTTGGAACTCAACATATACTTTGTGCAACCACTAAAACGAAAATTTGTGAAGATTAAAGATGTCAAATGAAAAACGTAATTAAATATGATCTTGCTTGCAACTAATCAGAGGTATTTTCAAAGCAGAGGTCAGACTGAGACGGTAACAGGATTACTGGAAGGTCAGAACAGAAATTCAGTACTGTTCTCTAGATTCCTCATCTGTTTCCTCGAGGAAACACATGAGTTACCAAGCCAGTTTTCACCGATTCCTCCTCCAGGTTCAGATCCTGGACATGTTCTAAAAACATTTTCAAAAACCAAAGTGGTATCTGATGCAAAAATCCCAAAAAAGGCCCTGGTAAGAATGAAGAAATGCCTGCCCTTTTTTCACTTAATTCTCCTTATGGAAATGTGTGTCCTTGTCACTTGCCACAGCAATGGTTTTCCTTAACCTTTTGAGAAGTACAGATGAAGCCTCAAGGATATGAAAATAATAATGACAGGACCCCTTAGTAAAGATTTTTTTCTACGTGGTAAAAGTAGAGTCAGACATCACCAAAGCTTTATTAAGTGAAGCTCGCTCTCAGTCAGAAAGCCCCTGACTGCCTGGCTCTGAGACAAATCTCATCTAACTGCTGTACAAAAAACGGCTTCAGACAAGTGTCTCTGACTCTTTAAGAAAATCCATCTTCAGAAAGAGCACTGAAAGAAAGACAACCATATCTGAGGGATTTGGACATATCAAGAGAGGAAGAACCTTGAAACCAAGGGAAATCGTTCTATCACTGTGACATATAAAAAGAAATGGAAGACCTTGAAATGAAAACCTACTAAAAACTGTGTATCTCCCAATAATCTTAAAACTACACAAATATATTAATCTACATATAAAAAATTGACAAGCCTAGGGAGGTAGAGGAAATTAAGGAACACCAGGCTTTATTCTGCCCATTTATCAAAAGGCAAGTGAGGTACAAGTACAAACAAGCTGATGCCGACCTCAGCAGGTGTTGATTTCAATGCCTGAAGAGAAGGTCCACACAGAGGCGATCACTCAGAAAAAGCCAATCATTTCTTACTAGTCTCTAGAAGAGAGCGCTCTTCAAAAACTCAACTAAGAAATTCTGGAGTTGAGAAAAATTCCAGAGAAAATATTGTATTATTCGAAATAAGCCATTACTGTATATTTTAAGATGCATCACAAAAGTACAGAAAAACAAGTATAACAACTCAAGTACTAAGATACATTTATCCAAGATTTTATGCACTTTTATTAAGAATGAAGAAAAGCTAAATCAAATATCTTCTCTCCCTTTAACTACAGATTTACAAGAAGAAAAAAAGAAGAAAAGAAAAAAGTTGAACTTCTAAACTGACATTTATTCTTGAGGATTCTGTGTATATAGCTTTGCTTCTTTCTTTGTTCCTATTCACAAAAAAATTGGCACTGCTAAAAATCAGAAATCTGCCCAATGAATGTTTCTGCTGACCCCAGAAGCAATTCTAGATTCTATCACCACTTCTGTGTTCCTAGAAGTGCTCCAGAAGCACGTCCAGACAACTAGCTGACGGACAGCTACATAAACTAACATATGTCAAGTTCAGGATGGTGCCAAGTCGTCCACATCTGTGAACAGGAACATCACCACGACAGTAGCAATACTGTCACACTGCCAAGAAAATAATCAAATAACCTACACCATCCAGAAAAAAAGCGTAGGTTTGGTGAGTTTCTTCCAAGCGTGTTTAAAAGCATCTTACTTATGTCCCTATATCAAAGGGCCAATCTTGGCAACACTTAAATAAATCTGTCTGTGAGGAAACACATAGTTGTACTATGTATTCCAAAATTCAAGTTTATCCATTCTCAAATCATAAAGACTTATTTGTGAAATACAAAACTGCCATCATGAGCCAGTGGTCCATTCATCAGTATTCAGCTCTGAAAATGGTCTACAAAAGGTGCTGGACTGGACCATGTCAGACAACAGTATTTCTGAGATTTCCTATGTTTTTGTGACTCTCCAATACTGCTCTGTGCCACCTATTGCGAATGGGAACGCTAAACATTTTGAAGAGTCTAAATTGTTTTCAGACCTGTTCAAACCATGCTGATTCATAATTTGATAATTGTTATTAATGAGTGCAATCAAGAGTTTTTGATGGAAAAAAGCCAGAACTTAAGACTTGTAATACCCTTTTCCTACATTATATGCTGCCATTTTCACTGTACTTGGTGTATACAGTTGGCTGCTACAATAGGTACCCCAAACATTCAAATATATCAGATTTACTGTCACTGATGACTACTCAATAAGCAAAGCTTTTTGAGGAACACAAGCATGTCGGCAGAGGGGAGGATAACAGTTATTATGCTATAAAAATATTTTTGGCCAGAGAACAGTTGGAAAAGGCAATCTGGTAATAGTGCATGCCTGTAAAAACACACTATCATTTGTAGAACTAAAATTTTGCTTAAGAAAAGTAACAGGCAATAGGGAAAATTCAGATTATTCCTAAAGCACATTTATATGATATACCATGAAATATAGACATTATGGTAAGCCAGCAGGTGTCACAATGACACGGCTTCCTAGGTTATACAAAGCAAAAAGAACACATTCCAGTAATTTGAAACTTCAAATAAAGTAACCTCCTCCTGTCCTAAAGAGGCATTCATTGTGTGGGTCATGACAACTCTGATTCAAAAAGATGGGTCACTGTGTAGTTACTAGCTTTAAAAGTTGTTTTGATAAACATCCACAAGTGTTCTACCGTAAATCTAAAATCACTGCCCAGCAAGTACCAAGGAATAAACATCTCTCTGTTGCTATACAAATACCTGATGCACTGCATGAAGATATTTCTGAGTGTTCACAATGAACCCACTTGAACTGAATTAGTATAATTGTAATGAGTCTGTTGTCATTTCCCCACCCCAATCACCAAAACCTAATGCCACTGTTGTACCCAATTACCATAAATCCTTCGAAAACTCACACACATTCCTCCTCCCACACCTATTATTGAATTGTGTCTTATTACCTTCCTAACCCTTGTTCCTCATCAACACAATCATCTCTTTTCCTTTCACTCCCCATACTTATTTAATGACAAATAAAATGAAACTGTAGCACTTTGGGGTGAGGACCAAGCACCCTATAAAAGAGCTCCCTTCCGTTAGATGAACAACCAAACAAGCACACAAAACATTCCAGCTTTGCATTACAAAAAAATAAGAAAGTTATTCTATTGCTCAGTGTTACTCAGCAATTTCAACCGGATAAAGATAAACCTTTTCTTTTTCTGCAAGCCAAAGAAGATTCATAATCATCACTTACTTATGGGTATCTCTGCATAATGCAGGTTGGAAGAAAGAATAATTTAGCTCAGTACTGCAGCTAAGCAGCATGAGTCTGGATAAGGTGCTGCCTTAGCGTTACAACTGAAAAGACCTCTTGCAGCTTATCTAAAAAGATCCATAATCTGTTATAATATAAAAACACAATTTCTTTTTCAGCATATTCAAATGTGTTATTAAGACAACTTGACTCACAATTCTAACAATGGATGGTATATAAATCCCAGAGAGGCAGCAGAAGCCTAATGATAGAGAAGAATGGCCCTACTCTGCTAAACTAAAAGTCCATCTACTCAAGTTCATTGTCTATGACAATGGCTAGTAACAGCTCATTATGGAAAAAGTATGAAAAAACCACACTATATGAAAAGGAGACAGAGCACAGACTATAGATGCACAGAGTATACTTACTCTGGTATGTCCTCAGAGCAATCAGATGCTTAGGAATTTTCTCAGCTGGAGGCTGCATCAGGATCATAGTATGTAACAGCTCTTGATGAAGTATTTCTTCCTTGGAATGTGTCTAATCACTTTTTGAACCCATTTACATTTTTAACATCTAAAATTTATTATGCTAATGAGTTCACAATTTAGGCATGGGTTGTGTGAAAAGGGACGTCCTGTTGTTTCAAATCTGTAGCCAATTCATTTCGCGGGGTGCCCTTCAGTTCTTCTGTCATGAAAAAGGTAAATCTGTCAACTGTCTTCATCATGACAGTCATAATTACAAAACTTCTGCTACAGTTCAGGTCTTTTGCAGAATGAAGAATCCCCCTCTGTTTGGTAGCAGCATCATAAAAGTCATAACAGTGTAAAGATAACAAGCAAGGCAGGCTTTATAAAGAGGTAATAGTGTTATTAGGAGTGGGGGTCTTTTTGTGGCCGAATTGAACTAGATGCTCTAGCCAGTGCAAAAAATTCAGGCCTTGCTAACCTCCCTCCACCACAACAACAAGCACTCTACAAAAGAGCAAGAGATCTACGCATACCAAATGAGCATCCTCAAATGTCATATATTTAGTTTGATAGATGTAAATGCCTTCATGGAATTTATAAAGAACAGAAACCCAACATTACTGTTGAAAAAAGATTATTCTTTAAACAACTAATTCTTTTGTAGCTTTTCAGTCCCGATGCTTAAAGAAGACAAGTCCTTCAAATAAAATTTATACCTGTTATTGACTCAACACCAGTTGACACTGCTTTTATAACCCATTATCATTTCCCCCAAAACCTCGTTACACTCAAGCTTTAAGTGTTCCCAAGGAAAAAAAAAGATCCATCCCTCTCAGACCCAGAGAAGATTACAATCTACAATCTCCTCCTGTTCCATAATCGATAGTCACTCGTTTCACTGAAATTGTCTAAATGATTAAAATAATTAAACATAATTAAACTCAGTGTGCTGTTATCCAAATACAGTCTCCATTGACAAAGTCAGGTTAAGAGGTTCCTCCAGTCGTCACATGCTGCTAGTCAAACAGTTCATTGCCCCCCTCGGCTGCGCTGATAGAACTGTTAGTTTGTCACATATTGGATCAACAAAAGGATCTACATTAGAAAAATACTTCCTTTCTTGCTTGTTTTTTGGACTTTCAGAAATACAGGTTATAGACTTCTACACATCTGGTCATCTCTGCTCTTCTATGTATCCTGAGAAGGTGACATTACCTGCACAGAGCATCTGAATTTCAAATTAATCGCAAATTTCCACAATGACTTAATGATCATAGAATCATAGAATGTCCTGAGTTGGAAGGGACTCACAAGAATCATCAAGTCCAACTCCTGTCCCTGCATAGGACAACCCCAAAATTCACACCATGTGTCTGAGGGCATTGTCCAAATGCTTCTTGAATATTGTCAGGCTTGGTGCCGTGACTATCTCCCTGGGGACCCTGTTCCAGTCCTCCACCACCCTCTGGGTGAAGAACCTTTTCCTAATATCCAACCTAAACCTCCCCTGACATATCTTCCTGCCATTCCCTCGGGTCCTATCATTGGTCGCCAGGGAGAAGAGATCAGCGCCTGCCCCTCCTCTTCCCCTTGTGAGGAAGCTGTAGACCACAATGAGGTCTCCCCTCAGTCTCCTCTTCTCCAGGCTGAATAAACCAAGTGACTTTAGCCGCTCCTCATACAGCTTCCCCTCTAAACTCTTCACCAACTTCGTGGCCCTCCTCTGGACACTCTCTAGTAGCTTTGTATCCTTAATATACTGTGGCACCCAAAACTGCACGCAGCACTCAAGGTGAGGCCGCACCAGTGCAGAGTAGAGTGGGACAATCACCTCCCTCGACCGGCTAGCAATGCAGGGCTTGATGCACCCCAGGACACGGTTGGCCCTCTTGCCATCGACCAGAATCCCCAGATCCCTCTCTGCGGGGCTGCTCTCCAGCCTCTTCTTCCCCAGTCTGTATGTACATCTGGGGTTGCCGTGCCCCAGGTGCAAAATCTGGCACTTGCCCTTGTTAAACTTCATATAGTTGGCGATTGCCCAGCTCTCTAATTTGTCTAGGTCTCTCTGCAGGGCCTCTCTGCCCTNGGGACCAATGACTGTGTTGTCTTTCAGGTGTTTTTCAGTAACTCCCAGAATAAACTTCTCCATAATTTTGCCAGGCACAGAAGTGAGACTGACAAGCCTGTAGTTACCGGGGTCATCCCTGTTGCCCTTCTTGAAGATTGGGACAACGTTTGCCAGCTTCCAGTCAACTGGGACCTCTCCAGATTGAAAAATCATTGAGAGAGGTCTTGCTATGACATCAGCCAGCTCTTTAAGTACCCTCGGGTAAACCTCATGAGGCCCCATCAACTTATAGAGATCCAGCTGGAGCAGCAGATCCTGCACAAGTTCAGGGTTCATTGGGAGTTTATCAGTCCCACAGTCATGGTTCTCTAGCCCAAGGCTCTGGGAGTCCCAGAGCCCATGATCAGTGTTTAAGACCAAAGCAAAGAAAGCATTAAACATCTCTGCTTTGTCTATGTCCCTCTTTGTGAGATGACCATGCTCATCATGTAATGGGCCAATGTTATTTCTGGCCTGCCTTTTGCCATTAACATATTTTAAAAAGCTCTTTTTATTGTCCCTTAGAGTACTGGCCACCTTCAACTCCAACTGAGCTTTGGCCGCACGAATTTCCTCCCTACAATGGCGAACAGCATCTCTGTAGTCCTCCCATGTCGCCTGGCGTTGCTTCCACAGGCCATATACTTTATTTTTTCACCTTATTTCTAGAAGAAGATCCCTGCTCAGCCAAGACAGCTTTCTGCCTCACCTGCTTGACTTCCTACATTTTGGAATTGCCTGCTCCTGTGCTTTTAGGAGGTGGTTCTTAAAAAGTGACCAGCACTGATGGACCCCAGCACCTTCAAAAGCTTCTCCTCAGGGGACCTTACTAAGTAGTTCCCTGAGCAACCTGAAGTCTGCTCTCCTCATATCCAGAGTTGAGGTCTTGCTGATGATGTTTCCTGTTTGGTTACATTTGGCTGAGCTATCTATCTATTGCTAAGCTCTAATGGCTTATTTTTCCACTGTATTCCCAACATCTCTCCTTGAGCTGCATTGCCTAATTCAGGCTAGGCCTAAAGTAACAGAGGAAATAGGGCTGGAGGCTGGGCTTGAACATCACTAGTACCTGATTAACTGTTTGCAGCCACAGCATGGCTTGGACCTTGCCAATTTGCATTTTCCCAAAAGAACACTTGGGCTCAGATAAGAGGACTAGCACCTCCCCAGGACCATTCCAGGAGGTAGTTTGGATGCAACGTCCCATTTGGGCGGGAGGGAAAAGTAGTTTAGCCTTGTAGATGTGACTTGTGCCATGCAACTTGGCCTCAGAGGCAAACATCAGTCAAAACTTATTTTTATCCAATACTTTATTCTTCAATTACTCAGCTTTGAGATTCTTTTGAGCCTCTATACATCTGGTTTTAATTTTCAGTACGCCTGAAACTTTATCATCCTAGTATGCATTCATTTTTCCAGAGAGCTTATGAAAATAAAAATCCGTCTCAGACTACTGATGACCTTTGTAGTGAAAATTGTCTAGGCATCCCTATAGTTTACTTTCCAGTTTTTAGCAACTTAGTAATCTATACGAGGACTTTTTCTCTGATACCTATATCTTTGAATATCATTGAAGAAAGTTCATCTCAAAGCTTTGTGGTTTTGTT
Organism: Fregata magnificens; assembly: GCA_013389945.1. Taxonomy (NCBI): domain Eukaryota; kingdom Metazoa; phylum Chordata; class Aves; order Suliformes; family Fregatidae; genus Fregata; species Fregata magnificens. Next base: position 10,147 of record WAAD01028236.1, read on the forward strand.
TGGGGTTTTTTATTATCTGAAACTTGAGTACACATTTTGAACCAAATAATTTCCATCTGCGTGTTTAATAATATCTTCAAAGTATTTGAGTGACATTTGTGACATAAGTCTTCCTTCAACAAAAGTCTATGGCAGCTAAACAGAGGTAGTGGTGTTCATTTATGTGCAATACACATCTCCCTCCTGTAACATACTTAAGCACGTTCCATCACCTGAAGCAATAAGTTAGGGAATGTATAGCAGTAAACCAATGGGAATGAAGTCATGCCTAGGCCTTCCTCCTGCTAAATGAAGTGGGAATGTAATTTAACATGCATTCATAAAACACGCAAAAAAAGAAGAAAGTAGTTCATTATAGTCTAGTTGAAAGTTAATTGCCAGGATTTATTTCACTATGCAGTATGAAGAAGTCATTTTTGGACAAAGCTACCTCTTCAAAGCACTTGACCTACCAATGACCACTAGGACAAATAAAGTGAGTATCTATGACTCACCATGAAAAGTACACTCTTTGAATCAGCTGCACTAAATCTGATAAACGAGCACAAGACAACTAGTCTAAAACTCTAATCGTAGATACTTTGAAGGATAAAGTAACTGAATTACCATCATCATTAGCTAAATCACTGTAGGATGACACACTGAAAATTGATAGTCTTCATTAAGCCCATACTATGAATATACTGATGTCTGTGCTTTACTTTTCTGTTTTTACAGTCTGAATTCAAAGTCTTAAGACAACAGAGCAGTTTCAGAAGTAAACTTTCTGCTGAAAATCCTCACTAATGGCCAATATGAGGTTAAGACAAATACCATTATTCGCTTCCACCCACAGAAACATAAAATCATCCATTTACAGATTATGGCATTATCATTTATATCCAGCTAGCCATCTCCACAGTAAAAGATGAATTTTCACTCATCCTCAGGGCTTCCTGTAGTTCCTGGGAGATAAAAGAGATGGCAGAATTTTTACACATATTACATATGGACAAGGTATCAAGAACTTTGCTGAATTGAGTTTTCACTGCTGGCATACAGAACAGCCATGAATAAATATGTTACTCATCCTTTCTTTGTGCACATGTAGCGTAACAGACTATTAAACTGCATAATCACATACTGCCTTTTCATCAAAGATGCAAGTCTCATTTAATGGACAGGACAAGCAATGCTAACATATATAGTTATTTTACATTTTGTCTTTTTATCCTTATTGGTCAATGTTTGATTACAGGCCTTGTCAAGCCAACATTTCCCAAGTTAATACTTTTATACTTGGATTAAAAAGCTACTGTCCCATAAAAGTTGATGACTATTCCCTTGTTCTTATTTCTTGTTTTCTCAGCTTACAGACCATGGGAATGTTCCTACTCCATTTTAATGCAGGTAAAACAGGTTAGCTTACATCACCATAAATAATAATTATTGAAAAGTGTTGGCTACATGGGTATACAGTCTCTGCACATGATCAGAATGGAGCTTCTCCGTCAACTAGTGAGAGATTTTTTTTTCCTTTTGCTTGCTTGATTTTTACTCTAAAACCAAAGATCCCATGTACAGGAGGGAAACAATCTGAAAACAAAGAGCAGCAGGGCCAGACAATGTTAAGGAGTACTGTCTTGCACAGGAGGGAAATGGTTTTGTATTGCATACAATACTAATGAACCCGTTATTGCAATACTATCTCTCTTATATTGCCCACACTTTATAGAAGACATTGATAATCTGGAAAGGTTCAAAATGTAAACTGATGAGAAACAATAAGAAAACTGGGAAACCTGTTTCTCAGTAAGATACTAAGAGAAGCTCCATGCCCTAATTTACTTGAAAGATTGAGAAACTGCAAAAATCACCGTCTGTTTACTTTCTAATATAGCTAGCAGATACGGACAGAAAATGATTCAGTGAAGCAAGGCTTATAAATAAGGAGATGCAGTATTTTCAAGTAGACGGAAAAAAACATAAAACCTCTTCAAGCCTAACAAAGTCACAATAAACATCAGTTTAAGTACGTGTTGAGAATAATTGCTTTAGATATAATGTGATTAACATAATTAGTTCAAGAGGGAACTCAGACCAAGCAGTGATGTCTACTTCCTAAGGCCAAACATCTCATCATTAAAGGATTACCCTCTGCAAATCTCTGACCATCTAAACAATTCTAAATATGCAGGAGAGCTCCAGAAAAACAGAAAAATTATGTCCTTCACCTGACCCACTCAAAAAAAAAAAATTTTCAGACAATAAACTCTCACATACCTCAGCAAATTAGAAGAAAACAATCCAGAAGCATATTCAACTAATGTACCAGGCTTATTTTGCAGTTGTTCGGAGTTTGCTAGTGATAGCCATTCAAATAAGAATAAAATCAGTAACTGCTTCAACATCAAGACACATACTGAACTAAAAACGTCATCACTGCTCAAGACCTCAGTATTATCTATCAAGAAGCCACTGATGAATATGTCTGTACTATCAGTACATAAAAACTATTCCTGATCTATCTGACCTATATATCCTTTCTGCTAACCTTTTTTTCTGCCCAAAGGAACAGCCTGACAACACAACAGAGATAAACTTTTTCACTAACTCCTCCTCAATATTTTCACAGCCAAAACGAACCCACTTTGAAGATGGCTCTCTTCTGATTAACTCAGGGAAAACAATAAAAACCCCATGGAACTGGACACACAGGAAAGAAACAATTTCACCTTGGACAATTATACTGACTGTTTCAGGAAATGACACAACGATAAAATAATTTTTAAAAGCAATGGCACAGTACAACAGTCTCCCCAGAAATCA
>WAAD01028236.1:12978-42037 GCA_013389945.1 Fregata magnificens
GAAATCAGTTCCAAAATTATTCTGTACCTGTGACAGACATATGCCATTTTCATCATCTGGACTAAAACAGCATTCCCATGCAGAGCTCTGCCACAGCTCTGGGAAGTGCCATCACTTCATCTCTCTGCCTCTGAAATACTGATACACTAACATAAACTTTCCAGACACATGAAAAATGGCAACCTGTAAACTACTCCATACAAAAGCCAGTTTTATCTCTGCAGAAGTAAGGACTATCTCAAATACACAGAGGAACAGGGTCTATGCAGTCAAGCCCCAAGATATTATTGCAAATTTTCTGAGAAAAACATTCACAATAAAGACAACTTTTATCAGTCTGAATATTATCCCAGAAAAGTAGCATCTGTCAGCATCATAACAGTTACATTGGTTCAGACCAACAAGACCACCTAGCCCAACATCTTGTCTCCAACTGGCCATTAGCAGTCACTGAGGGAAGAGTAAGAACAGGGCAAGCAATTATGCCACTTGTACTGGGGGGGGAATGGGACTGGAGGATTCATCCTTTCTGTCTTATTTCCAGAAAAAAACTCCAAGAAAGGCATCAAAATAAGTAAATAGTGGGGTTTGGTAATAAGAAGCATTAAGAGCTACTACTGTGGTGTCAATAGCGCAAGTCACGCATTACCCAAATCATTCCGACCTTCACTCTTGCTTTTTGACAAGTATTGGTTGCCTGCTTGGATATAACAAACGTAAGCACAGCAGGGCTGCATCAGAATGAAACAGCATGTCTGCAGCGTCAATGAAATATTAAAAACAGCCTAATTATAAATCAAGGAGGTCATTAACATGCTGCCATATCAGTTCCTCTTGCCCAGGTTGGGATGTCAGAATTGCAGCGAGCTGGGGAGTATCACAACAGTGATAGTCTCCAGCTTCTGAGTATCCTCCATCTACTGTGCTACAAATACTACCCTATGCTATAGAACAGGTAGTTCTGATTAGTTAGCGTGGAAATGCACAGTCCTCAAAAACTAACAAATCACGCATAGGCTCCACTTTTTTTTCTTTTTAATTCTGGCAGCAAGCTGACATATATTTAGCATACATATACTCTTCCTGCTTACATTCATCTTTTCATATATTCTATCCCTGCTTATGGAAATGCATGTTAGCCATCCTTTCACATATTTAACAAGCTTAGTCAAAGTGTAAATAACATTCCTCTACCAGCAATGAATTACCTATTTAAATGAGCAAATAAAGGAATAACTATGATTTGTTGTAGAAATGTGTATTTCAGTATTGCTGAACAATAAATACTGAAGTACAGACTTGCTCCCTAAATAGAGCCACACATCAGCATCTCTCCAAAACTCACTACTTTCTCTCTCACAGAACTGTAGCAAACTTTAAAGCACATTATGCTGACATCTTAATATCTGAAACTGCAGCACCAAAAAAAAGGAACAATTTTCAGTCTATTTTGGGTCACAGAACTTTTTTTTATATTTTAATGATGCAGCTTAGCACAATTTTTCTTTTACTATTAGACTTAAAGAACTAGTAAACAAATTCTCTCTCTGTATATAGTCTCAAAGTCTGGGTATGACAAAGTCTTTTGCCACAGATCATATTCCTCCAATCCCTTCTCTAGTACAGAAAAAATGACTAAAAAGAAAAAAAGACTTATTTGTCTAACGACCACAGGAGGTATCAGGCTTAAACAAACTAGCTCAGGCACCAGAACCATTTCAGTCACTGAAACCTTCAGCTCAGCACAGACTATAAAGTAAGAAAAAGAAATGTGTCTGACTAACCTGCACAGAGCTCTATCCTTTCTATGCTCAATTAGCTCACTGGAAGCTATCATAGGTATTTATATAAGTATATTGGGAAGACCTAAAGGAACATGTGGGTGAGGGATTTTACACAGATGTCTTTCCTTGTGAAGCCTACTCAATTTTCTACCAAAGGGAAACTACTATGATTTTCCAAACGATTAGAATGAGTGTATCCAGAAATGACTGCTTCCAGTCCTCTGCCAAACTTAAAGCCGTCCAGTGCACCCAATCTGATTGCCATCTTTGCCCACTTCTAGGGCACATACTAGAAAGGAAGGGGAAAAGGGTGAGAAGCGAAATGGCTGAGCTAAAAAAAGGACAGATTTGGGGCTTAATCTGTATTCTGAACCCACACAGAGTTGTCATATTTGCTTCACAAGAAACAGCACAAGAATGAGATACACCATGAGAAAATCATGCATTTAAATGACTAATGAAGAACTACATTTTATACTGCAGTCAGCCAGACTGCTTGCAGTAATTACATAAAAGTAGCAATGAATACACTCTGATTTATTGTGTAATGATAAATAAAAAAGTACTTTGAATGTTCACAAATGTGCTTTAACTGAAATACAAAACCAAATATACTCATTTAATCATTTGCATCATATTAGCAACAGCATATCTATCGAATAGCACTTATTTAACACTGACAGGAAATTAATGGATACAGGAAAGCACATCAGGAAAAATCAACAGTCCATAAAATAATTTCATGTTTCTGTTTAAACAACAACTCATGCAACGAAATATCAGAAAATGCTAAATATTTTTGTCACATTACATAATACATTCTCTTCTTGCTTGAATGTACAGCAGGTTACAGCACAGTATTACATTATGAAGTCCGTAAATGGAAATATTAGCCTTAGGATGGCAATACCTTGGACTTACTCTAAGACAATCAATCCTATTGGTTTTCAAAGCCCAGGAAAAAATATGTGATATCTTCTTCAGGACTATACATCCTGAATAAACATTACAGCAATATCACACTAACATTATATTAAGCAATTCATTTTCTAATTTCTTCAATTATTTTTTAAACAGGTTAACTATGAAATTTTTTGATTCCTGTCAATGCAGTAAGTCCAGTGCATTTAACAGACAGTAACTTCTGACTGTGTATAATCAGTGTCATATCATGTACTGAATGTACTATTCTATATACAATTTTCCATTTAAAAAATCTTAAAAAATTGTATTTAAGAATTACGTAACAACAGCATTTGTATGGTAGCAAAGCACCTTAAGTTCCCACTATACATAGCTTTACATGGCTTTGGCAAGTATTGCTGGAAGAAAATAATGTGTAAATCTGTTGTTGATGTGTCCAGATTCAGCAGTAATTAAGCACATGATGATGCACTTTGATGAACATGAGCGCCATCCCCTTAGGGAAGTGATAACTTTGCTCCCACAGAGCAAGAGGTTATATAGGAAGCTTTCCATGTAGAAATTCTGTGTCAGTACAGTTTGTCCTTTCTTCCTATACAAAAACGCCATTAAAAAATTAGGAAAAACACCTGTGAAATTCAGTATCACTGGTGTAAAATATGCGCATCTGGCTTATAATCAATGTGCTTAGCTTCTTCTTACTGTTGTGGCGGTAAAGCTTCAAATAATATAATTAAGGTTGGAGTTTATAAATATTTTTCTGAGAAATTTGTTGGGAGATGAGGATCTATCCAGCAGAGCCTAAAACTTCCATAATCTTATGGCTCTTGCTACAATCCTCTGTTACTTTTGCTTGAATGACATGGAAGAGGACAAATGGAAGATGTCTTGTGAGTTCTGTGAGTATCATATCTAGGCATCTGGAAAAGAAAGATCTCCGTCTGGCAGATTAACTCTTAAAGTCCTTTGAAAAAATTTCCTTCTACCAAGATGTACCTTTAATGAATCTTTAAAGCAAGATCAGGTATCTTATTGGTATAACTTACATCAGCACCTCAAGTAAGATTAGATATATGAGCAAAGGCACTTTTTACTGTGTCTGCATGAAGATGTCTTTCTGATCTATGAACTTCATGAAACATCCCATGAGGCCATAATGCATGAAGTCCAGACCACACCTCAGACTACAAGTAGTAGGCTTAATCTGTAAAAAAATCTCTTCCATAGCTAATATGTAAACAACTTTGAAGAAGAGTTAAAATGAACCCCAAAATATCTAATCAGTTTCTTTAACCAAGACACCCTCTTACTTGGTTATATTTTGCTTGCAAAAACCAACCAAAAATACTTTTCATGAGAAGCAGTCCAGTTTGTGCTCCAGTTTCATTCAGAGTCCTGCCTAACTCAGCCATGATCTGGATATGAAAAATTTAAAACTCAAGTGTTAGTTTATTACAAATAGAGTTGTTTGGAAATGCTGTGTACAACAATACAAGGCCTGGGTGTGCTTTGAGCATGTATTTTATTGGTAGATAATAGCCAGGGTTCAAAAAGTTGCAGTGAATACCCAGCTCAGTATGAGCAGCATTCCTTCCCAGCGCTACCTTTGCAGGTTTTCTCCAATACACTAAAAAATTTAAAAATAGCTTATAATCCCAAGAAGATCACCATCAACCTGTCATCAGCAACTTTCAATCTAACATTTACTGTGATAGATACAAGGTTTATCTCGTACACGCTGATGACAACTCATGATATTTTGGGATATAGTTATACCTTAAACACTGCAGTATTTACTACTATCCATCTAAAGTAACTAATTCAGTGAATCTCAGTCACAGATAAACTTTGGTTCATTTAAGTCCAAATCAGACATTTCAGTTTATGTTCATGCTAATGAAATTCAGATAAACTACCCTGGCTGCAGGCCCATTGACTTCTAGCTGAAGAGTACACACAGCTGGATGCCTGTAAAGCAGGCAGGACACAATTTCTGCATATAGGTTAATGACTGTTCTGCGTCACCGGCGTATAAGAGTACACACACTAAGCCAGAGATCTCAAAACAGCATTTTGCCTGCCTGGCAACTTTCTAATAAAAACAAAGCTTATTTTTCTGTTTGTATCACATTATATGATGTGAAGATTTCTTTAGTAGACTACACTAAAGCAACAGAGATAGAGGGAAAATTATACCCCTATGGAGGTAAAGTGACTTATGTTACATATTCACTTTAAGTCACCACAGATCCATGCTGACATCAAAAGAATCAGTTCCATCTTCTCCTCATTTCTCCCTGCCACCATTCCTCAGGCAGTAGGATTTGTACATACATAATGCAAATTGAGTAAATCATCTAGCAAGTTTCTTTCCTAAAAATGTTGCATTCTGACAAATTAAGATTTTTTGTTATCAGAGACATTTTATATGGCTATAGCCTTTATCTTTCTAGAAGAAAATCAGAGATAAGGCTAATCACTATCTGTTTCATTCTATTAAAAAAAAGCATTCAAATTATTCTTTTTGACTTGGCAAGTGTAGTTTTAAATCTGGTTCTGCTTATGTTCATCTAAAAATCCAACACTAAGAAAGCCACATCTGCATAACTGCCTTTAGTGTAATAAATATGGCCACCTTTAAGATAGCTGTCAGCAAAAGGGAAGTAGCAGGGAAGGCAGAAAGACCTGCTTGATGATAATAGATATAAAGCTGAATGATAATGATAGCATAACTATTGCTTGATACTTTTAATTCAACATTTTCAGGAGAGTTAGCCGTAAAACAGAATTTTTAAAGTTTAAGAAAACAATGGACAAATTACACCATTGCAGCCATTCATGTTAAAACTTCACTAAGACAATGGTCAGCAGTTACTTTGCTTTTGTAGTTGGCTCAAAAAATTTTATGAGCACTTTCACAAAAGCGTATTTTCAGGTCACCCCCCCAAAAAAGGGAAACTTTGAGCAACTGGTAATAAATTCCACTTAGCAGTATAAGATTCTTGAAGCTGAAATGTTATCCAAAGCATTCATTCAGTTTCAGCATCAAGATCTTTGACCCAGACTATAAACTGTATTTCAAAGAAGCGATGATTTCTTATAGTGATTTCAAGCACCTCAGAGAAAATCATCATTTTCACAGGAACATAGCTCTTTAAAATAAGTATTTGTTTCTGGTAACATCAAAGCATTTTTTCTCTTCTGTCTACAAAAAGCAGTCATGACTTATTCACTTGATTCATAACACTGGTTTTCTGATTGCATTTGTGGATTATAACGATAGCCATCCTGCAGTGCTGCAGTTTGTAAACCACAAAGTAGTAAACAGGTGGTCTATTGCTACATACTTTTACTCTTCCATTAGGCAAGCTTTTTACAGCAACAAAAATGTACTGCCACCTTAGTATCACATATATAATCATCACCACCAAAAATCTGGCTTCATATAGCCTTTTCTGTCCCTTGCCCACCATTTTCTTTTTCTATAAGTCTGCAGAAAACATTCAGTTATCTTCCAGGAAGTAGCAATAGCCCCTCTATTTAAAATGGGAATTATCATCAGAACTTAAACGCCAAGCACCTTAGAAGTCAGCCACAGAGCAACGCACACGCAGAGTAAAATCAGTGTTTCTTTCCTCATCTTCTTGGTAATCTCCTCTTTTGCATTTTACCCTGTACATTCCAAATCTTTGTTAGAATTGCATGAATCTTATGTTTGCACACAATCTCACAAAATTTAAGATCATTACAAAATTTACAATCATTGTCAACCCAGGCTGACTCATAAGGAACAGTTTTCTGGATCTAGTACCTGAGGAATTATACCTAAAGCAACTCAACAGAAATACCTCCAGAACTCAACACACTGCGTTATAACCTCTGTGTCAATGTTCGTATCTAAAATTGATTTAATACATGTTGCAAGTAGGAAATTTTGAGATGGTATATCCAGGATTTTACTGAGGCTTACATCCTGCATGTACTGCATAATTTGAATTCAAAACTTACCAATTTTAGATCCAAGATGACCAAATTATGTTCTCAAAACATGCACTAATGTAACAGATATTACAGGTTGGTGGGATAGTATTTGCAACTCAAAATGGGTAAACTGAACCTCCAAAATGAATACCGGTATATTCCCAAATAGAAATGTTGAAAGGCTGAAAATATTTTTAAAAATTGTTAACTGCTTTTGCCTTTCAAAAAATGGTGGAACCTAGACATAAAAATTATAACAGTCAGGTTTTACCAAAACTAGGTTTCCTTTTTAAATCTAAGAATAAGAACTGAACTGTTCAAAGCTAAATATTAATCACAAATAAAAAGGACTTACCTTCCTGTCTGTTATTTTTCCTTTTTAGCCATTTTTCCACAGTTTCCGCACTTACGCTTTCCGACACAAACTCATCCAGTACCTGGGGGTGAAGAGAAAGATAGGCCTTCACTTTTTCATCCGTTAAACCTGAAAGAGAGAAAATTAATTGATTACATTATTGGTATGAAATTCCTCATATGAAACAATACCTAGACGCCAGCAACAATCAATATTCTTTTGTTAAACAGACTAATTGAATACGTGCCTATTTAAATTGTCTCTTCCCAGACAGAACAATATCCAGCCAAAAAAATGAGCTGTCACATAGAAAATAGTAGAAGTAAAGCACATCCATGCAAGATACTGTGTACAAAAAGTCCCCTACAGGAGTACACATAAACATTACCTGGGTGAAATGGCCAGGAAGGAATTTATGACTATGATTATGATTCTTAAATTACTTATTTCCAAGCTAGGCAAGATGATATATTGATAAAGAAACTGGGTGGAAGGAGATAGAAGAAAGTGATCTGGTATTTCTTATAGAGCATCAAATTCAGTATTTTCACTGCAAGTGGCAGCAAAAGCAACAAAAACTATTATGCAACACCAAAATCAAGGGCAATTTTTAAATACTGGAGTTACTTAAATAACTTTGGAAATATAAACTGCTTTTACATGCATTCTTCCATTGCCTTAGTAATTCAGTTATCAAAATAAAAGTAATCGTAGATAAAAGGCCTTTACATTATCTCCAACAAAAAGAAAACTCAGTACACGTTTCAGAAAAAGAAGCTAAGGTCAGAATCTCAGATCCCTGTCACAATCATAAATAAATTCCCAAATTCATAAAATTATAATCTGATCATACTCTTCACAAATCCCCCGAACAAAACCACTGGCTGCAGGGAGGTGAACCCAAGAGTCCTGAGGCTTTCTGAGGGAGGGCAGGAAAGAAGCACACCTGTCCCAACGAACTAAGCTCCAGGCTGCCACAAAGGGAGCAGGTACCCCAAGTACAAAAGCCTTAATAAGATATGAGGGGAAGAGGAGTAGCAACTGCTGTAATGACTCTAAATATGCCTTCTCCTCTTGTTTGTGTGTGTATAAACCTAATTGTAAACTCTCCACAGAAAGCAGCCTAGGTTCAGCAGAAGACAAACTCCCCTCCAAACAACACTGACCTCTTCTGGAGAGTATTTGTGCTATAAAACAAGATCAATTTTCCTATTTTATGCTTCGCACAGTATCAGAACACGCTGAAAACAGCTATAGTGTAATTTACATGCTAGTCAATGACTGTAACCTGTAAGATGTCTTACAAATGTTTACTATGAAAGCCTTCAGGAAGCAATACCAGAACACAAACTAACAACTCCCACCTGCAGAGAGCCAGCCACACATGCCCCTCTCCCCACACCAACCGTACCACATCATTCCCACCACATCAGCCCTCACCAGCCCAAACCTGGTTTAAAATACCCTTTCTCTTAATCCACATTGGCAGCAGTTCCTGGTGGATATCGTAGCCTCAAATGACAACATTCCCACTTGAATCTCCAGATCTGGATCACTTGAATTAAGAGAGCTAAGTGAGCATCCTGATTTTCATTAGCAAAGAAGAAAAGGTTCTTCCTAAATCAGTAAGAGCATGTATTGGGTTTGCACGGCAAGGTTGGGGGCGTGGGGGGGAGAGGGCTACACGGGTGGCTTCTGTGAGAAGCTACTTGAAGCTTCCCCCATGTCTGATAGAGCCAGTGCCAGCCACCTCCAAGATGGACCCACCGCTGGCCAAGGCTGAGCCCATCAGCAATGGTGGTAGCACCTCTGGGATAACATATTGAAGAAGGGGGGTGGGGGGAACTGTGCAATTGCAGCTGGAAAGAGGAGTGAGAATATGTGAGAACAACTCTGCCGACACCAAGGTCAGTGAAGAAGGAGGGGGAGGAGGTGTTCCAGGTGCCAGAGCAGAGATTCCCCTGCAGCCTGTAGTGAAGACCATGGTGAGGCAGGCTGTCCCCCTGCAGCTTATGCAGGTCCATGGTGAAGCAGATAGCCACCTGCAGCCCATGGAAGATCCCATGCTGGAGCAGGTGGATGCCCGAAGGAGGCTGCGACCCCATGGGAAGCCCGTGCTGGAGCAGGCTCCTGGCAGGACCTGTGGACCCATGGAGAGAAGAGCCCATGCTGGAGCAGGTTTCCTGGCAGGACTTGTGACCCTGCGGGGGACCCACCCTGGAGCAGTCTGTTCCTGAAGGATGGCACTCCATGGGAGGGACCCACGCTGGAGCAGTTCATGGAGGACTGTCTCCCGTAGGAGGGACCCCATGCTGGAGCAGGGGAAGAGTGTGAGGAGTCCTCCCCCTGAGGAGGAAGGAGCAACAGAGACATGTGATGAACAACCCACATTCCCCCTCCCTCTGTGCCGCTTGCGGGGAGGAGGTAGAGAATAATCAGCANAACAGGAGATGATCAGCAAGTGGGGGGAAAACAAAAAAAACCCCACTAGTTTGATTGTTTAACCGTAGCTGCTAGTTTGTAAATTTAGATCATAATGCATCTATAAAGAAGTACATGTGCCCCATGAATGAAAAGATTTTTCAGCCAATACAGGTATCACCTCACATACTGAAAAATCAGACTAAATAATATAATTTTGTAATTTGCTCAATTAAGAAAAATGTAATACCTCGAAACAGTAAGTCTTTCTAATTTCAGAGTAATAGAATTTGAAAAGAAAACATGTGTTTGGAGAATCATTCATAAAGACTATAGCATTCTGAAGATTTACCAGAGTTAACCATCAGAAAGTCCTCAACATTTATCTGCCTTTTAAGTTCTGGATGAAAAATGATCAATACAGGTTTGTCACAAAATGCCTGGTACTTCCAGGTTGTCTTTAGACTGCAAGCAAACACTTTTTGCTCCTAGTAAGAAACAAGGAATAGAAAAGTTTGTAAAATTAGCAACTGAAATTCTACAAGGGTTGATTTGTGCGTTCAGTGAAAGTAACCTTAACTTTCTTATGCGTGCAGTCTGTATTCCTTGACTTCAATGGAAATGCTTCCTCAATTCAAACCTTTATGGGTTGTGGGTTTTGTAACGTACATATCAAAATTCAATAAAATGTCAATTTGAAATAAGACTTCAGTCTACCTGTCAGGAGTTTAATTTCCATTCCAGATATCCTGCAATTTCAGCAACCTGAGGGTGCTTTAACCTTATATGGAAAAGTGATTCATGGAGCTGATATAAGAAATCCTACAACAGTCTTTAAATTACCCTCCTTTATTTCACTAAAGGCATCTGTGCAGATGTGTTTTTCAATGTCAGGTTTGTAGATGGGAGCAAGCGTAACAGGATTTACAACTTCATTTGCAGAGTTAAAAAGGAGTAACTTAAATCTATTTTCTACATAGACTAAAGCAGACTTATCAGTCCTCCTAATTTTTAGTCTACTGTCTCAAAAAATACATGCTACAACCATAGACACAAAATCTACAACCAAAACCAGCAAGAACACATTGTAACTTCACAAAATGTAACATTAAGAAAACGTTACATTAATAGAAAGTAGCCCTTGAGAAGAAGCTTAAATGTTTTGTGTTTTATTTACAAGCCAATGCTGGTTATTAATTTTTCTGTTACTAATGTATTGGTCTTAAGTATGTTGGGCAGTAAACTCTTCTACGTGCATTCACATTAGAAATATTTCTCCACTACTTCTTTCTTCTCCCCTTACTACTATTGGGCCCGTAGACTAGTAGAGACAGTAGCACATGTCTACTATTTCCACAGCCCACTCTACGCAACAGGGAGCTTCCCATCACCTCCAGCGATGCCAGGACTTCTCTTATTCTTGTTCATCAATACTTGTGTGGAGCATAAAGTATACACATCAACAGTATCTAACAAAGAAAAAGGTAGTAGTGCACACATTCATAACTCTGTTGGTCTATACACTTTCTCACAAGTAGCCCAAACAAAAGCTCCCCTCGCTTCTTTTCATGCATCCCCAGAAAGCATTGCCTCTTGTATCTGGAACCTCCCTGTCCTCTGACAGAGCTCTGGCAGTTATCAAGAGGGACCATCACTCGGGAGGGCTGAACTCTGGCCAACAGCCTAGCATGCAGCAGGCCAGAAAGCACAGAAAGACTGGAACGACGCTAATTCCTCTGAGAATTAAAGGAGGAATCTGGCATTTGGGTCGAATGTCCATTCATTCCATTTATGCATTAGAGTTTGCCTTCCTGATTCGTACACATATCCTGTTTAATTAAAAACACACACACACCAAACCACCTTTCTCCCTTGTATTCTTATTTTAAAGTGATAAACCCGCATTTCAGTGCTGATATCTTTCTGACACAACTTGCTATTGCCGTGTTTTATGCACACATTAACTATTTGTTCTGGATTCATGATTAAAAAAATGAAAATTATAATTAAAATATCGTGCAAAAGGACACACGCATATCAGATAAGCTCTTCCTTTTTTAATTTCCCTCTGAACACACCATAGGCAAAGAAACAGCTCAGGCTGCCCACCACTTGTGCTAGCTCAGCAGCTCCTCGCTTCCTGACCAGCATGCCTGTTTAGGTTCTCTTTGTAGATCTCGATTTGAAATGTTCTCTTTGGCCATGCCATCTGCTTTAAAAGTTCATTCACACGCATGGCAAACATTAATCAAGGTTGGTTTGGTTTCATTTTTTTCCAATTCTTGGCTACCTCTGTCTGAACAGTAAGTGGAAATACAGCTTTTCAGTAAATGCTCGGTTTTATGCAAGTGTTTCACCTTATTGTGTTTTTTGTATATCTCATTTATTACAGGGTAGGATGATATAAAATTGGCAAAGCTCAATAGAAAGCAGAGGGCCGAAGACGGCTTGTCCTCCCAATACCACCCACAAGACAATTCCTTGATCAGCAAAAGGCTTTTTTACTGCCAGAAGGAAGTATCTTTCTGGCAGGACATGGAACAGAAACAATTGTATTTACTTACAGTATTTCTATAAACTGAGGTAACAGTGCACTCTACCAAATAAACAATAGCCCTGTTTTTCCACTTTGCATATGCCTGAGGCTCGAGCTGTTCATCTAATTTGGCATAGCTCATGCCAGTCTATCAAAATTTTGGTTTTGTGTTTTGTGGTTGGTGTTTGGGTTTTTTGGTGGTGGTGGTTGTAGGGTTTTTTTAAATAACTCCTTGGCTTTCAATGGAGCATGTATAAGAGTGTTTTGGGTTGTGGGGTTTTTTTCTTCACAAGCTATGAGAAATAGTTTCTTTTTCATTGAAATTAATAGCAGAAATACATACAGTTGAGGACAGAATTAGGGGTGGATTTCTTCCCTTTCTTATTTTAGTAAACTAACTATAGAAAATACAAATATTGCTATCAAATATCACAGTCCAGTAATTTCAACATAAAGTAGAAAGCCAAACATTTGTGATAGCCTGGTTCAACAAATAACTATCTTTTCAGTAGTTCTATGATTAATGCTTAAAAAACAGGCTTTGTTTCACTAAGGGAAAAGAATAAAGAAACCTTTACCTGAAGATAATTTAGCAAGTTTAGTAGAGCTATTTAAAGAGGAATAGTTATTCACGTAGATTCTGAACCACCTCAAGAAATTATCTTTCCTTTTTATTTATTTCAGCAGTGTACCAGGACTAGATCATTCAGGCTTCAAAAGCATAACTAGGACTTTGACTGGTTTTGTTAGTACTTATACTAAAAGCCAAATGAAAATAAAAACCCCAGCACCACCACAACCACCTTCCAATATACCTGTATTTCTGTGCCCCATACAAAGCCAGTGTGAGTATTGCAGGCTGCTTGATTTAGTGATTGCCTGGCCTGCTCAAGCCTGGATTCCCCTTTTCATCTACCAGTAAAGCTTTCATTTCAACAACTCCAACATTTCGTTGGTGATAACATCAGGTAGAACCCAGAAGAGGTCAACTGAACTCACAGAGCAATCTCCCTCTGCAGAGTGTAAGTAAATCAACAGCTTCATAAGTCAAAAAGAAAATCTGTAGCACTAAAAAAATACTAATTAAGATGAGAGAAAATTAGGGAACCTTCATTGCAGCTGAGTGCACTGTGCAAGTAGATCATTTTACAGGTACTGGCACAAACATTTTTCAAGAAGCCTCACGTGAGTGAAGACAGTTTCCAAATGAAATGTATATTTGAATGACCAATAAAGAATAAAGGATAACAGTGGACAGAGCTTATGGAATAGGAAGATTCACGACATAAATATGTTCATATTCACCCTGTTGATTACCACAATCCTCATAATGGCTATGTTAGGTTTTAGGAGAGACAGAAACTGTAAAAACTGTCACAGTCTTATATGCTGCTGTCCTCTTAAGATGCCACCAAAATACTCTTTGGAAAATAACTGCATATCGACACTTTAAAAAAAAAAAAGAGGATAAACCACTGTTACTTCTATCTTACAGGAGAAACTGCTTTCTGAGCAGATGTGACAAAGTATACCAAACTCAGCATCTTAGAAACTCACTTTACTGGTTTAAATTGCAAAGGCACTGCAAGGCAACATTGTAGGTTTGCCCACACCAGTAAACTGAATATGTCTAGGGCTGTTTATTGACCTGAAACGAAGTGGCTTATAACTTCCTCCACCCTTAATATTAAGCTCTCTTGACCTCTGCCAATGAAGACGAGGGAAAACTGGAATGGGAATACATGCTGATTGCCTGCTGGGAACCACCCCCGTCCTGACCCTACTCCAGAGCAACGCCCGGGACCTGTCTGGGACACCACTAGCTGGCTTTGGCCAATGCAATGCCAAGAACCATTCTAACAATGGAACAGCATAGACAAAAAAAATCCAGTACATAAGAACTTCACACTGTTTGTTTACAAAAATATATCCCAGGTATATAGCATACCTGGATTCAAAAATAAACTAAGAAACAAGACCTCCTTCAAACATCAATTATCAGTAATTACTCCTTGCCTTTGAGCCAGTCTCCAACAGCCTTTGCTTTTAAAAAAAATTAATAAAGCCAAAAATCACTTGAAAATTATATTTTTGCTTTCAGCTTTTTATGCTGCCTAAAATATTTAAAACATTTCTTAGATATTAGATAACCTGTGTAGTACTGAATCGATTAATGGCTCCACTCTCTGACTCTTAATCCACGTCGTACTGCACTCTCCTCTGAGAATAGCTTCACTGAGCTCAGTATAAAGCAGAACTGACTGTGAATGAGCTGAAAGAACTGAAGCCTAGAGCTATGTTTAAAAACTGCTCCATTTAGCAACATGAGTCATTCACATCATTAGCAATTCTTGCAATTTTTTCATTAGTGCTATGATAGTTGGTCTTATTCTAAAACCACTAGCTCCATCAAATCTCACAACTGGGCAAGAACTTTTTTCACCTAAAGTTTCTGGTTCCCAGGGTGGGGGGCGTGTGGGGAGGCAGGGGAGAATGGATAAAAATTGATGAGCCAGCCTAATACTTATTGAGCCTCAGTGTTTTATCCTAGAACAGCTACACTCTGGAAGACTGCAGTCATTGCTTTTCTCAAAACCCTTGCAACAGTGTTTGATGCATGTGACATACTTTTCACCCAGTTAGACAGGATCCAATGCTTTGAAAACACATTGTGAGGGTATACATTGGTCAATATAAGAAATCGGATGGATTTTATGTATCAAGAAAGCTTTTATTAATAAAGATGAAAGGAAATAACTACAAATGTTGCATCTGTTAACATTTAAAAAAAAAATAAAAATAAAATTTAAAAAAAAAAAAAATTAAACCAAACAAAAAAACCCCCCACAAATTGGCTTGTCTGATTTAATAAACAATTCTTCCCTGAAAGATGAGAGGCCATGGAATCACAGCAAATATGGGCAAAGTCATAACTTCTCCAAGTAAGTAACAATATATTGTGCCACCTAGAAAATCTGCAAGCCAAGAAAAAAAAAATCATGATGATAAACACTTTCCAGATAAGGTACCATCTGAAACAGAAAACAATCTTACCTCAACTACAAGTAAAAACCAGTATAATATTAAAATAAATCTTCTCATCTGGAATATCAAAATGATGAAGAGACATGTGTAACACTTCCTCAAAACCAGCACTTGAAAATAAATATCATACTTGTACAAAAAAAGAAGCCTTAAAAATATGTGAAAGTAATCCAGAAGAGCTAATCTGAACACGACTTTGCCTGTGTTCTCCTTTATTTAAAGCCATCTTGCCCCATCTCTTTCTTACACAAAGATCACCTCTCTGTATCTTTCTACAGAACCTTATAAATTATATTTGTAGTTATTCTCAAAAGCATTCAAGGCATGTGTGTACATTGCTTCATTTGGATTAAGCGTTAATCCCATTAAAACAATCCCTTCTTTGTTCAAAGCATCAGGATTCAAAACCACAGGCACAGTCAGTTTTGGAATATCCTTTTCAAGTCAGACTTTTTATCTTAATCCATTTAAGTATACAGGAATGTAATGCAACCAAGTGCCCAAACTCTGAGAAAACTGACATTACTGGTCTGGCAAAAAGCATAATCACTAACAAGAAGCAATCAGAATGGTCAAACCTCTTTTTCATTTCTCTTTTCTTGAAAAATTAATTCACAAACTCATCTGTGAGCTGCTCCATTCACCTTTTTTGCCCCTCCTCCTCCAACTCCTGCCTGCGCTGCTAGAAGAAAAACAATACACAGCTCTGGCGTTCACAGAATTAGCAGTGAAAAACAATAATGTGGTATGCAAAAAGACTACACTGTTGATTTTGGTATTTTTTAAAAAGAGCATAGGTTTGCTTCACATATAATAGATTCTATCATTAAAAGTTTCAAGTCTTCATATAAAGATGAATGCTTAATTATGCCAGCCTCCAGTCACTGCACAAAACTGCAAGCTCTGTATACATTTAGATCACAGTTTCACCCACAATCAAGTGCAGTTACTTGTGCAGTGGCTACAGCAGCATGTGATGCAACATTTCAGCCAGGACACCAGCAGCGCTGCTTAAGTTTTAGAGAGAGAAAAAAAAAGACCAGCTCAGCCAAACAGAGCTGGAATGCATTTATACAAAAAGAATATCAATAACCACCTCATCCTGTATCCTGTAATTCAAATCCATTATTTCTGATGAAAAAGCCATGGACGTATCTTTGCATCTGAACATTGCAGATGCTCAGCAATGTGTGGACATAAGCGCCTTTAGTTTCCATCAACTTCCACGGTGTTTTTTCTGATATTACCAGCATCTTGCAAGCTTGAGCCCTAGACATCTACAGATACTCAGCTGGTTATGTCTCCCAAAATCTAGCACTCAAGAACTGCACAGTACTGTCAGCTCTGAGCACTGGTTCAGTATTAAGTTAAAAAGCAAAAAGCCATGTGTTTATGAAAGCAGTTTTCATCAGCTAGAGGTAAAAAGGCCTATAATATTTCCATAGAAATTACACCTATGCTTAGTGGGATGAACGAGTGTTCCTAATTTGAATAATCATTTTTCATAGGGTATCAATACACACTTCAAATTGTCTGAATGGCATAATCCTGCACAGCACATATAGCGTTACGCTGTAATACCATCCATTACTTGATGTATGGGGATTTTTAAAACTCTGAATGTTACTCTCCTGGTTTGAGAGTAGCTTCTCTCCAGTTCTAATTATCACTTTGGAGTAACTCTGAGGGGTCTGTAACAAGCTTTATTCTCCCTCCAGGTGCATGATGGGACCAAATTTTGGGATTTAATTAACACTCAGCAAAAAGCTAACAAAAGGAATACAGAAATGCTTTAGGAGTTGCAAATCGTAATCAAATTCATTTCAAATCTTTGCTTGAGGAGAAAGCTATGTATGACCTTAAGGTTACTGATAAAACTAATTATCAACATATTTAAAAATAACGCATCACACTAAAGCAAGCAAAAACGTATTTGTAAACATATAAGGAACACCTCAGTATGACTTATAATTATTTGCTCTTTTTTATTCTCTTGTGCAGACACACAGCTGGGGTACCTTGTCTCCTGCCCAAAATATACCTGACCAGTAATACTCAATTTAACAGTGACAAGTACGAAATACAGCTCATTTGTAACTCATTACGAAAAATGTCAAGTCACTCAGGACTTACACGTATCTAATCCCTGGGAAGATCATGTGCAGCTGTAAATTGAACTACTTAAAATCTAACAACTACACGAGGTAAGAATCCCTTAACTCTTCCCTTGAATACAGGTGTTGGGACAAAGCTCTTGATTTATGAGTTCTCTGACAATACTTTCTGGCTGACATGATGTCTTCCTCCCACCTGACATCTGATCCCTGAGTAGCTCCTTATTTGAGTAAACTCTTCTGGCTCAAGACTAGTCCCATTGTCTTTATTACCAAAGTTTTACTGCTGATTTTTTTCAAATGAACTCCCATGAATAAAGTTCTGTAAATCCTTTATAATATACTTAGCAATATAAACTTATAGTGCTGTTCCCTAAAACGCTACTTAACTTATTTCACAAGCAAGATCCAGTATGATGAAACCTCCTTTGAAGGATACTACTTGCCTGTGCCAAGTCTCACTCTGTTATTTTACTAAATAGGATACAGAGAATGTTCTTCCTTTTGAAAGGAGCATCCCACTTCATCTTAACACTTACATTAGTAGACGTGTTAGGACAGTTTCCCAGGGCACATGACTCTTCTTAAATAACAACTACACATAGTCAAATAACATGGTACTTACCAACAAGACCAGACACCTGAGTGTTCTCTACTTTGGTAGTACTAGGAGCATATCTGCAGCACCACAGATAAGGATTTGTCATTCTTTTTTAATCCCCTCCAACCTTACAGTCTTAGGAGGCTTAAAGAGAAATATAGTCACCACCCTTTAAAAAATGAGATGGTACAAAACCCAGACAAATCTATCGCTAAAAAGCTCTATTAAGAAGAAACCTAACATGGCTGCATCCAGAAAGGTTTGATCTGGTTCACGGGAAGCAAGCTCTTCAAAAGCAAACCATGCTAGTCCAACATTTTTCTAGACATCATGGCTAAAACAAAATGTACAGAAAAATCTACATCTGTTAGTTTAAATTACATATTTTGCAGATTCTGTAACTGTACTATGCACAAGCCTGCTAAGTATACGAATGGAAAACTTCAGAGAGGATGCAAGGAGCAGGCTGCAACGTGCTATTCTTACCTGACTTAAAGCTCAGCCATGATGTTTATGGGTTCATTTGGTTTAGGACAGACAGAAACTACTGTCAAGATCCTGACCTACTGATTATGACAAAGAGTGTCACCTGCTAGCTGTACATTAAGCCTAATAAACTGAAGGCTGAACTAGTGCCTATCTTTTTAAAAAAAGATGTCTAATTTTAAATAAAAGACTCAAGCTGTAAAAGAGTTTAGCACATTTCCCAGTTAATCCCTTCAGGTTACTAATGGGTACTAAATAGGTGTACCTACTCAAAAATTAAAAATTAAAAAAAATCACATTCTAATTCCAGTATCAACTTTTCTTATTTCAGCTTCCAGCAATTAAGGGTTTTTTTCATATTTTAACTATTAGCTTGAATTTTAGCTTTTCAGTATTAGAGAGCAACTCTTTGTAAAGATACCACTAGTCCAAATGAGTAACATTGATCCTCTTTACAAAGTGGAATAGACTCACTTTCCTAAATTATAACATTGTATTCATCCAGCGTTTCACAATTCCAAAGAGATTTAACTCCAACTATTCATATGCACTATCTTACAGTAGTTTCAGAAAAGTCTCTAACCTAACTCAACCACCTTGACCAAATTTCAATACTTGCAACTAGAAAAGAAGTTTAAAAAAAATAAAAGCTTCCAAAAGTCTCAAAAAAATCAGTTTTTGTGACAGAGATTCTGGCTTTATCAGTTGAATGTTAGAGAGTACAACATAGCTTTCCCTCAACCCCCCTAAAAGTGCTACAAGCAGATGTGTTAGCTATAAAGTTGAAATATGAAAAGTGAGTACCACATAATTAATCTTGGAAACTGCTTTTTTACCTTACCTTCAGTATTACTATAAAATACAGATACAAGATGCCTCTTGTATGAAATTAAATGTTGACTGACATTTAAAATAAAAAAAAATATTTAATTCTTTTGTGGGGAAAAGAAAGCCTACCTTCAGACTAATTAAGCACTGAAAGTAAAGCACTGACTCCATCAAACTGTCAGAAAAAAAGTTAGAAACACCAATTTACTTAAAACACAATAAAGGAAGAGAATTTTTCTGCCACCCCTTTTTTTCAGCTGTATAAATGAACAGAAGGAAAGATGATTTTTCAGAGATGCCATCTCTGCTCAATTTTATGGTGATAGATGTAACGATATCTCTGCGTCAGTAAAATATGGCCTAGGAAAAGCAGTATAATTTGAGATATTTAAATGAATATGCCACTGAAGTAAAAGAGGTTTGAAGTGATAATTAAATACTGTGTTACATACGCTTGTACATTACAGACAAGGACACATTGTGCAACCCTTACTTGCACTGGTGAACACTTATAGGAGTAGTCCTACTGACGTCAATGAGACTACTTATGTGGGTAAGAGCTCACTAACATGTGAAGAGTTGTGCAACAAAGTCCCAAACACGTTTCATTCCACACATTGTTTCAAGCTTTGTTCCTCAACCACAAGTTTTTCCCTAATATTGTTAATAATATTATTTCATGAATGTTACCATTCAGAAAAATATGTGAGAACATACAACTTGTTCAGTGGTATCTGACATCGCTAAATACCAAATCAGAGGCACACAAGAATCGCAGATTCACTGAGGCTGGCAGGCACCTCTAGAGATCACCTAATCTACCCCCTGCTCAAGAAGGGTCAGCTACAGCGGGTTGCTCAGGGTCCTGTCCCATTGGCTTTTGAGTATCTCCAAGGATGGAGACTCCACCCCTCCCTAGGCAGCCTGTGCCAGTGTTCAATCACCATCACAGTGGAAAAAAAAAGTGTTTTCCTGTGTTCAGGTGGAAATTCCCATGTTTCAGTTTGTGCCCATTGCCTTTTGTCCTGGGGCTGGGCACCGCCAAGAAGAGCCTGGCTCTGTCTGTTTTACTTTCCCCCCCCGTAAGGTACTTGTACACATGGATAAGATCCCCCTGAGTCTTCTTTTCTCCAGGCTGAACAGTCCCAGTCCCAATCATCTTTATGGCCCTTCAATAAATTCAATCCACTGTGTCCATGTGTCTCTTGTACTGGGTAGCACAGAGCTGGACCCAGCACTCCAGATGTGTCTCACCGGGGCTGGGTAGAGGGTCAGGATCCCCCCTCTTGACCTGCTGGCAATGCTCTTCCTAGTGTAGCCCAGGATGCTGTTGGTGGTCTTTGCTGTGAGGGCACACTGCCTGTGCAGGTTCAATAGAAAGGAATTACAGGACCCAATGCTATAGGGATTCCTGCTTCCTAGCAGGTGAAATAAATGGAAATACTGACTTGGATGTTGGCACAACAGAATAAAAACCAACATATGGGGTTGGCTGCTTTTCCACAAGCTTTCACTGGTGTGGTAACCCTCTACTCAGGCAATCTCATCTGGCAAAACATCTTCCATCGATACTATTTTAGACAAGAATTAAAATAATCTATTTGTTACTATTTTAACATTTTCTTGTTGGCAACCACAGTAAAACAGAGATGCAGTGCTTCAGTCAGCCCCCTAGTTTTTATTATAAAGCTTAAGCAAATGCCACAGGATTCAAGGCTAGTTTCAAAAACTAAAAATGAGCAGCTGCATCTTTTCCCTGTCCTCCTCCCCCTCATCATCTCCCCACCCTCTTTTATTTGTTTTGGAGACAGCTCACTAACATGTGTTCACCTCCAAAAAGCATCCTTAGAAGAAAAAGGAGGGGGTGGGGGGAAAGAAGAAGAAGAAGAAGAGTTGTAAAGAGCAGAAGTGAAAAGGAAAAGGAAAACAGGAGAGATGGAAACTGAGAAATTTTGTTTGTATAGGACTCGGGAAACACCTTAAAAAAAGCATTTCAGTCTACATTCCCGCATTCACAGGAAGCATGTTCTGCATTGTGCCTTCGCTATAATGATTTATATAAACTTTTCACAGGCAAGGACAATAAAGTACTCAATGAGAAAAAATAATCTGGTAGAATCGCTTCATTTTTCAATGTAATTCAGCTCTGTAATAACCTGATTTTATCTAAAGCCTACTTGAACTTGGCCATTGGCTACATTCAGAAAACACTTTAAAACTGTAAAGTTGTCCATATAAGACAGGCACTTTAATACAGGAAATTAAGGCACATTTCCACAGGGCTGGTGATAAATTTTCACTTTAGTGTGTTACAGTTCTGGGTCCTGAGATTCCAATTTCTGTCCACCACGCTGACCAACCGAAACAGTTCTCATGAGACTGTAACAGGCCCATTAAAATACCATATAACGACAAAACAAAAATTCTAAAAACATACCTAAAAATCACAGTGGTAGCACATAAACAGACTGATCCACTGCCAAAACCAGCCAGTTAAAAGCTGTATCGTAAAATATCCAATAGGAGAAGTAAACAAAACTTCAAAAATTTCAAATCAGACAAAACAAAGAGATTTAACAAATAGGTTGCTTTCAACATTTTTAAACTCCTTCAGATTCACTCCAGGAAAGCCTCCAAGACTGCAACTTCTGTAGGCTGGAGAATATAAATTTTAATACTATTCAGTTTAACTGACAGTGACATGAAAGATCTGGAGAAAAACCCAGTGCACTCAAGATAACTAAAAAGTGACTCCATGTTGTACTGCAAGAAAAACGGCACTAGGAGGTCTCTCAAGGATATGGTATCAACGATAAAAAGCAGTCATAAATGACAACACATTACTGTTTCTCCTTTACTACCACTGTCACATTATTTTACAGGGTAATGGCTTAGTAATTTTTGTGTACAGCGGTTCTGGGCACTTAATAGTGCTGGCGCTTTGTTCATGTTACTTCACAAGCTAACAAACATACCTGAGAGTCAAACTCATCTGAGTCCCCTGGCATGTCCTTCCAGCAAACAAGCAATCCTGTAACGCTTATGTTCAAATGACAGTGACCTACATACTGTAACTTCATTGCGAGATATCCAAGCATACTGAGGTCAGTAAACACAAAATATTTTCACACATAAGTTGAGCGCACTTAACATGACAGCAGCTGAGGAAATCTTAATCCATATGTATTTTTTATTGGGGGGGGGTGGGTGTAGAGAGTAGTGAAAGGAATGAAGAGGCAAGCAAAGGGCTAATGAAAAATGCATAAACTCCCAATTTTTAGGCACAGTCGTCTTCTTTTGTGATAGGCAGGCTCAAGAAATACTGGATATATTATCACCAGGAAAAGGTCAAAGGGCTCCATCTGTGACCACTCTTTCATCACGGATAAATGGGCAGAGTAAAGTTGGGAGAAAGCACAAAGAGAAGATAGAAGCAAACTTGAGGGGCATGAGGATGAACACAGGTCAGAAAGAGTACAAAGACTGTATTCAGGAGGTATGAGAATGAAGCTTCTGTGTAGGTAGGCACCACAGAGAACTGGAATGGGGAATCCACAAGGAAAAAAGTTCAAAATTAACCAGGAGAAAAAAAAACCACCTAAAACCCCAAAGTAACAGCTTTTGCCACAATCAAGTTATCCTGTCTACCTGTGTGAATCTTTATATTGTAGCAAAGAGTGGGCAGTATGAGGGTGGGAACAGGCAGCCAGGGTTGAGGGAAGGCAGGGTGTCTTCTTATAGAAACAATGTCCATCTCCACTGGTTTACAATGATTGCAAATTGCATGAAAGAATAAAAGCATGCCAACTGAGAGGCCATGTAGCTACACTTTAACTTGTAAGTATATAACATAAAGAAAAGATCAGCTAACACACTTTTTGGATACAATAAACAAGTAACTCACACTACAACTCGTCTGACAGAGTACGAATCTATTGTATAAAGACATTACAAAGAATGCCAAAGATTACTAGATGGCTCCTGCACACTAAACTTCAGCTGTTCAGCCTTTCTGGACCACATAAACAAGCAGATGCAGGAAAAAAAGGTTTTTCTGATCATTTGCTCATTGTACAACACTGTCTTACCCATTGCACATTGTTTCCATGTCAACGATTATAACAGCAAGCTATTTTATTCTATGTAGTCTACTCTATGAAGCTCCTTTGAGCAATTTTTTTTTTTTTGACAAAAGGAGAGGTCTCCTAACCTTGAAAGTCTGATTTGAAGATACAATATATGATCCCTCTTTTATAAACATAAGAAATATAAGTTTTAAAAAACTGATGGAAACTGTGCAAGGAATTGCCTTAACAGCCTTGGAAACAAAACCTTTCCAGACATCTGCAACACAAGAACAAGACAATGCAAGTGTCTCTACAATCTCCTGATTTAAAAGGGTCATTTATAAGTGTGAGAGCAAGGCTTGCAACTCTTGGTCAATGATTAGTATCTTTAAGCTCTTTTGAGAACTGCTGTTTTACCAAGGACAATCTAGCTAGCTTAAGATTTGAATTGATGAAAGCTATTGTCCCTCTACCTCCCTGGAAAGACAACTCCATTACTCTGTTCTTTGTGAAATCTTGGTGCAGGGGGAGGTTGGGTTTTATTTTCCAGAAAGTCTGCAGGCAAAGAGAAGCTTCTCTTTGAAATAAATTTCTAAACTCTTCTGCTCATAGCTTTTCCTATGATCACTTAAAACTCATCTAACAGCAGATTACCACCAAAACAGGCAGTGCTGCTTCATCTTCCACCCCCAACTGCATATTCCTGATGCCTTTTTTTGTATCTTTGCAAGCTTTTGAGCAATTGCGAGGTGAACTGCACGGAAAATCCATCCTTCTGAAAACTGATGCAGCAAAAAAGTTTGATTTCAGCAGACCTCTTCCCTGGGAGTGAAGAGAGTAGTGAGGACATCCCATCTGATGGCATCCTATCTTTGCATTACCTTAAATCGAACTTCACTTACAGGGGAAAAAAAAAAAAAAAAGCTTTAAAGTGTTGTGATTCTCAGCAGGTTTCTGATGACCACAAGAGTTCTGACAGATAGCAAGATAATTGAATACAGATTTCTTATTTTATTTTGAAGCTGCACAACAAAGTTGTGCCTTTCAAGGTACTGAATCTGAATTTGGAGGTATCGAATCTGAATTTTTACTACTAGACTCTACCTCGTAGTAGCTAAAGTTCTCTTCTCGTCTCTGTCAAGAAAGATATTAGTACCAGTGTTTTCAGGATATACAAAATACTTATTAAAAATATCCAACTCTAATCAATTACTTTCTTAGAAGTAGTTGGAAAGTAGAATTTCCCAAGAAACATAAATATTCCAACACCCTGAAATTTGGTTTCATTCGTAATCAGTATTAAAAAAACCAACTTTTAGCTATTTACAGAAGAATGAGAACTGGGGGCTTTTTTGTTTGTTTTTCTTTTTATATAACACAACAAATTGCTCCTGTCACATCAAAATCATATACTACTTAATACTTACATTATTTCATTTAGAATTCTGAAAAATGCAAACTGAATTATTAACTCACAATCTTTCTGATAGAACTAACATGTTTGTACTTCTGTTTCAACAAAGCTGCATTTTCCAGAACCTACAAGTGAGTGGTGAGAGCCCACGTCTCCATGCCACTCAAAATCCCTCTATTATGCAATATGCAGACATACGCATTTTATTTAACTTCTCCTTACTAGAAGCACTGGAATGAGCTGAGCCTTACTAACCAATTTACTTGGCAAACTATAAAGAAAAAAAATATTACAAGCAGCATGGTCTCATAGAGACAAAAACACAACTGAGCTTCCTTAGAGTCAGACAAAGAAAAAAAAAGCCAAAATCAAGCAGTGTTTTTCAGCTACGCAACTACTAAACAAGCTACCTAGTCAAGCTGAAGATGCCACCCAAGAGACACAGACACACGGGAGTCCAAACTGCCGTTCAAGAACTGGTTTGTGCATAACCATCCCTCGTTGAGCACTTATGTATTTGATTATGAACTTTTAAAACTTTAGTCAATCTGTTAGTAAAAACCATCTTTTGAAAATATAAAGATTAAAATCAACCCATGTTTCCCTGCCCACTGAAAGGTTTACTAGCAGGGTTATGTGTGGATTAGCATTTGCAGTGTTTCTTCAGGAAAGGAACAATGTAATATCAAAAAACCCTCTACCCATAAGAAGCACTTTTACTGAAAACTGTGTTCCAAATATTAACCCATGTGACACATGCAAAATCAGTGTTCTTGCTGATGTAAAGATTAATTATCTTGAATAACCAATTTAAAGAAAACTATTATTTTCCATACAGTCTAACAGCTGCTAGGTAAAATTAGTCCTTACTTGTTTCAATTTTGCAATTAAGTATAGAAGTGGAAAAACACAGGGTAATTTTTCGTAACAGTTTTTTACTTTAAGAAAATTAGCAAATTGTATTTATTGGAGCTCTCCAGTTAATGTCAAATCCATTTTAAATTTAAAGCATTTTGATAAAAATTATCAACCTTTTTGCCAGCCATAAACCATGTAGTGGATACTTCCCAAACTTAGAATTACCATGAAAGGAGAATGAAATGTCTGGATTTTGGTGGGGTGCGTTTTTTTGGTTTTCTGGTTTGTTTTTGTTGGGGCTTTATGCTAGAGGATAATACGAACTTAAAACATCTTTGGAAATCTATTGTATTCATCAGCGTTTTCTTTATCCCAAAGAACTTATGTCCTAAATGCCAATCAAATGTATATATAGCACAAATTTTCTACAGATTAAAAAGAAAAAAAAAAATCAGGTGAAAGTGTAAGTAATCCCTGTAAAAAAATACCAAGTTTTAACTAAACAGAGCTGTAAACCTAGGCCATCAGTGTGATATTCTGCTTCCCTCTGATGTGGTGTGGCATGTCTTTGAATTTAAAAGATAAATTAGTAGACTAATGGCCAATATTACACTACTTCAAGTTATCATAAGTACAACATAGCAACTTCCTGGGTCTCTATTTTGTGGTCATCTTCAGTTTTTTAAAAAAATGCAAAAAACCTTGGCAAGGGGATTTAAGAAGTTTTTGTTTTTTGTTTTTTGGGTTTTTTTTTTTTTTTAAAGAGATTCCTTGAGATGTACCTAGGAATACATATAAATGGGAGAGGCATTTCTCCTGTTATCCAAACTGAGAAAACAATTTTCTCCTACCGTATTGAGAAAAAACATGTTTGAGCTTTGCTTTCCTTCATGCTCAGGGCATGCACATATACTACATCTTCTGACCTGTCTTAGTTTCCTCTAAATCAAAGAAACATAACATGAAAAATCGCAGGGGACACTGTCACCTACTCTTCCACTTCTTTGACCAGAGGGTTGCAAAGAGATGCCTAAACATCTAAGAGAGTCTATGGGTCTGGTCAGTATATTGCTAACATAGGCCAACGGGAGCAATCAAAACTACCTCTTTATATAACAGCCCAGTAGCAGGAACACTTGCGGAGAAAGTAGGATATGTAGTATCACTACCCTCTGTAGCCAAAGCTATTTGAACCAACAACTCATAAATCCCTGCAGACTGACTTAACCAGCAAGCAGTGAGGAGCTCTAGTTGGAGGCAGGTGAAGGGGGGAGGTAAGTTTCTGAAGCAGGTCGCAGTCCTTCCAGACACTGAGAAGTGACAGAGCCAGGAGCAGAGTAAGCAACAGTATTTCAGCACAGGGACCTCAGCACTGAGCTGGCACCAGGGGTATCCCCCAGTCCTGTTTTGTTCTCCCGAAACTATTTCTGGTTCCCATACAGTGACTCTTTACTGTATAATACACATAAAAGGTAACAATATGGGGGGGGTTGCTTTGTTTTAAGTAAGCCTCCTAGAACAACTCACATCCACGCTGCACACACACAGATTTTTTTATTGGGCCTTTATTTTAACATGTAGCAGGGAATGCTACTAAACTGCTGCATCAGTTAAGGACTACACTTTCCACTTCCCTAAAAGAAATGTAATACACATGCTGCAAAGATGTTCTGCAGTTACAATCATAAACATTTCAAATCCAGACATAAAATATTACTACTTTGTTCTCAGGACCTAGTGCTCTCCTTCACCACCCTCCCCACACACCCCCTAAAAAAAAGAAATTCAAACTTTTCACTGTAGGAGGCCACTATTTCAGAAAGTTACTGTACAAACACCTAGTGTGCAACCATTCCACACACATGCTAGAACAACTATTCCCTTGAAGGATCTTTAATGAAATTGATAGAAATCTACCAAGGATTAACTTCCCCCTATTACTAAGGATAGATAGTTATGTTTGCCAAACTAATACAGCATTTAATAATTTTATAGATTTATCTGCTTATTCTATTATAAAATGCATAAAGCTTATTTTATTTGCACTATTGACCAAAAATATTAACTCAAACGTTACAACTATGGTTATAATGTAGTACATATGCGTGATACGTACCTGTCCAGTCACGTAAAGAAAAAAAGCCATGGCAAGTGAAAGAACAATCAGAAATATGTTCACTCACATTAGCATAACAGAACCTTTTATTGTGGATCGCAGGAACAAGTTGGTAGCAGTAGAGAGTCCCCATTTCAGAGAACTTTTGATTGGAGATGAGGTAGTAGGCACACACACAGCTTGCTTTGGGGAGCACCAGGAAGCAGCTGAACAGGTGAATTCAGTATACTAAAATCTGGCTCTGACAGTTTTGAATACAGAGAAACCGCAGCAGAATAGTGGCACTTCTGTTAGAACATTAAAAGTGGAATTCTTCTTTCCATCCAATCAGACAGAATAGCAAAAGAAAAGCATCAGAAGATACACACTACTCTTATGTCCGCTATGGCACTGATTTCCCCTTGCTCAGGTGCTCAGTTTCTTTTAAACAACATCATGAAATAAATGTGTTATTTAATTAAAATAAAAATTACAGCAGCACCACATGCAGTCACAAAAAACCAGCCAATGTCATGGTGCCTTGATGCTGAAAGTTGTTTTCTAATTCAGAACAATGATACTGAAATTAAGAGAAGTGTCTCCTCTGTTTAATGACTGGCTTAATACAAGCAGCATCTTCAAAACAGCTTCAGCTTTTCTTTGCAAAAAATTGATTGCCTCTGACAGAAAAAGACAGAAAAAATGGTGTTGCAGAGGTTTGTACACTCTTTAATGTCACTCCTTTTTAAACAACATGAATCTTGTCATAAGCAATAACTAGTTCTTGAAGTTTTGTCCTCCTGCATTTCCTATATTCTATCGAGCTGTAAAAAACACTGGGTAAACTTTGATTTTTAGGGCCTACAATCACTACCTTGTTATTTCAAAATAAAGCATAGACCTCTCTTAAAAAATTGAACTACAGCTTTTCTATGTTTGCCTAAAAAAATCATTTCTTTTCATTTAAATATCACCTCAATGTAATACAAACATTAATTAATTAAGCCCACAGACATTCAAGGATACCAATTTTATGATCATATAAAAGAAACCGAGAGGTTAAATGATTCCTGCACTTTGTTTCACTGTAAGTTTGGAGGAGTCCAAATTACTACTACTTCATTATATGAAATAAACTCATACAGCTTTAAAAGCTTATAATATTCCTGACACTTAAAGATAAACTCAGGACTGTATTTTAGTCTTACCTTTATAGCTATACACTCATATGAAATAAGAAATATTTCAACATCAATGTCTCTTACCAGAAACCTTATATATTATTTACAACTCCTAAGACATCTTATTTTTATTTGTACACGAGTATTTATGCCCATGTACACAATGACTTTGCTCTACATACCCTGCATAAACATTTTCAAATGCAATTTCTGTCAGGCCCTTTTAATCATCTGAAAAACTGACTGTCTTCCATATTCCCAAACAAATAGTTAGTACAGCTAAAATATTGGCTGCTCATAAGCACTCATCTCCATGGCACAGGGGCGTTTCCCGAACCGGGGGGACCTCAGGGGGAGCCAAGAGAGCCG